>PVJC01032895.1:6383-19772 GCA_004026665.1 Murina feae
TGTACCACAGTTTTCTAATCCATTCATCTGTTGATGGGCACTTAGGCTGTTTCCAAATTTTTGCTATGGTAAATTGTGCTGCTATGAACATAGGGATGCATATGTCCTTTCTGACTGGTGTTTCTGGTTTCTTAGGATATATTCCCAGAAGTGGGATCACAGGGTCAAAAGGGAGATCCATTTTTAATTTTTTGAGGAATCTAGTATAATTTTCAAGGATAGATCCTTTATAACAGCCAAGGAAGGAAGTAGAGAACTTTAGAACAAAGCCACTTGACATGCAAGCTCAGAATCTAGAGGCCCTGGGCATGGGCAGAGCTGGCCAGATCCTGCCTCAGGAGGCTTTGGCTCCAAGGGGCAAGCTCAGGGGAGTGGAGGTGGTAAGATGCTCAGGCCTAACTTACATTCCCTGCAGCTCTGTAGGGAGGCTTGGAGGAGGCTAGAGCAGAAGCCATTCTGAGGCTTGGCAATCTACAGGTTTTCCCGAAGTGTCCCAAGTAATGGTGGTAGCAACCTTCTGTGGAGCCCTTCGTATGTGCCATGATGTGCTATGTGTCTTCTGTCATGCAATCAATCCTCACAGCAGTCCTGAGAGGCAGATATGTTACTGGCATCATTTTTTAGCCAAGGAATCGAAACTCACAGTGATAAAGTAACTTACGCATCATATAGCTAGTGGCAAAGCAGAGATTGAAACCTAATGTATCAGAGTCTAAAACCTGTGGTTTTAATAACAATATTATACTTCTTCCAAGATAAGCCAATGAGGGAAGGCGAGCTTGGCTGTATGGAGAATTAAGAACGATCTTTTCTGTTGGTACAGCCCTCTAGAGCTTACAAAGCCCAAGTTCATATGCAATCTCACTGTACCCATTTTGCAGATATGGAAACCCAGGCTTAGAGGTAGGAAGGGACTTGCTCAAAGTCATTTGGGAAAGCTGGGTAAACTGCCCAGAGGTGATGCTCCTCAAACGGAGCAGCCCATCTAGAGTCTGCAGAAACTCATAGCGCGTATGGGCGGGGCCGGGGGGCCGGGGGCGGGTTGGCCTCACCACACTGACCCATGCTGAGGGGCCGCAATGGTCTCAGTCTGGCCAAGGACGATCTCTGACAGACGAGGGGACCCACTGGTGTTGTGGCCACAGATCCCATTGCAGGACACATCCCAAGACGGCAAAGAGCTCTGTGTTCACAGATTCCCAGCTCCAGCCAAGGCCCTATTTCTTTTTCCGCAACACTTGATATGGACAAATTCCAGTTCAACCAGAGAGATTCAGCTCCTGGTGTTCCCATGGGGGCTCTAGCGATGAAAGCTTCCCCTTTCTTCCACTGGGTCCTCCTCAGCAAAAAAGGCTGCAAGACTGAGCTGAGCTACCTGGGTAGTGGGGAGCTGGAATCTGCCTGCCTGGCTTCCTCCCAGAGGAGAGTAGCTGTCCCAGCCCGAGCCCCAGGCCCTCGCCACCGTTGGGCCTATCCTGATGCTTTGCTGAACTCAGAGGCACTTGTCCTACGGAGACAAGGCGAGGCTGTCTTTCACTGTTCCCTGGGTGACTCTCTCCCGGGAGGAGTGACCAGGCTGGGATCCAGGCGACAGAACAGGAGGGGCCAGGACAGTCACTGTTGTTCACTGCTGGAAGCATGCCAGGGGGCTGGAAGGTGAGCTGCAATCCCAACCCCCTCCTCGACCTCCTGTCCAGGAGATCCTGCTGTCCCTGCAGTGTTGGGGGGCAGGGGATCCTTGAAGCCAGGTGAGCAGCCTTCTGGATTTATTTTCCTGCAAGCAATCTGTGAGCTCTGAATCTAGGGCAAGTGTGGAAGGTAGGAACGGAGGGTAAGAGCAGGTTCATGACGTCAAAGCCAGCCCTTCCAAGTCCGTCCGGGAGGTCGAGCACAGGTTCGGAGGAGCAGACAGCTGGTCCTCCTTAAAAGCCCAGCTCTACCACTTGCTTTCCTGGGCAAGACCTTACCTTCTTGCCATGCTTATGCTCGGTACTTAGAGAGCCTCCGAAATGCTTTGGATTCAATGGTAAGAAGAAGAAAAAAAAAGATTCAGTCAACCAATAACAGCTCCCCTCCACCACCATCACCAAAAAAGCATGAAATGTTCAGAGAGATGCATGGTATATGATTAGGGAGAATTCACCCTCTCTGGAAGGCTAGCGAATACTTTCCTAAATAAATGGTAATGGAGCTGGGGTCTGGGAGGAACAATAATGAAGCTGAGGGCTGTCTGTTTACTCAGCAGAGTAGGAGAGGCATTCCATGCAGAGGGAACAGGATATTCAAAAGTGGACTATTTGGCAAAAGGGAGAATGACTCCTCGAAGGAACTGGAGGAAGGCTCCTGAGGCTGAAGGGCAGCGCGGAGAAGCAGGTGGGAGCAGACCAGGCAAGAATGTGGGTCTTTATCTTACGAGGAACAGGAAGCCTTTTGCGGTCATCTAAGCAGGGAGGTGAGGTGATCACAGTTGTAGTTTGAAAAGATTACCCTGGCAGTGGAAAGCAAGGAATTGGAAGGTAACCAAGGCAGGAAATTCAGGAGATCAGTTAAGAGGTCTCAGGTTAAAAAAAAAAAAAAAAAAAAAAAAGTCTCAGGCATTTGCCTGCAAAATGGGAATAATTTTAATACTACCACATAAGCTGTTGCCAAGATTCAGTGAGTTACATTTTAAATATTTATTTCAATGCCTGGCACATGGCAAAACACTCAGTAAATGTCGTTTTTGTCACTTTTATTGTCAGTTTTTACCGAGAGCAGATCTTTCTGCTTCACGGCTGCTGCAGTGAGATGGGCTGGGCGAGGGTACTGGCTGTTCGTAGGGTGGAAATGTAGTTTGCACGGAGTCACGACTTGAGGCCAGAACCCGGGATGCCCGAAGGCCCCATGAGATGGCTTGAGAGATGACTCACCACCACCACCAACAAACAAACGGGTTCCAATCGCCACGGGAAACATGCCGGAGAGAGGGTAAGCCCGGGCGCTGGCTGAGCAAACGTGCTTTTCTGCCAGGTGTTCCAGAGAGCAGGTGTGGGGCTCGTACGGGTGTGCAGTCGCGCGGAGGCCGGGACCCTCGCCGCTCCTCACCCCGGCGTCCGCCCGCCCTGCCGGCCCGGCCGAGGGTGCCAGCCCGAGGGAGGGTCCCCGGAAGGCCAGCTCCAACCCGCCCGCAGGGGCTGCCCCCTCCCCAGTCACGTGCCCTGGTGGGTGGGGACCGACCTGAAGTTAGAGAAACCCTGAGCGAGCCCTGCCTCCGAGTGCGCCGCGCGCGGCCTCCCGAGCCCGGCGGTGGGTGCGGGGGCTTCGGGAGGAGGCGCGGGGCGGCGATTTGCGAAGTCGGGCAGCGGCGCGGACGGCGGGACTCGGGGCATGGCCCAGCTGTCCGTGATCCCGGGGTCGGCCACGGCGTGGACGGGTAAGCGGGAGCTCGGGGGCAGCAGCGCTAGGTCTGCGGCGCTGCTCCGACCTGCAGCCCGCACCCCGTCCCGGCCCAGGGGACGCGGGCACCCACCACCCGAGGGCGGGGGGGACACTCGGCGCCTCGGGTCAGTCCCGCCAGCGCACGGGGGCCCCGCCCGCTCTGCCCCGGAGCGGGGCTGACCCCGGGATGCTCCGCAGACGTCGAGGCTGCGGGCCCGCGCCGGCGGGGGGCGCTGTGCCGGCCCCGCCCCCGCGCGCGCACTGGCTGCTCCGCGTGACGTCACGCTCGGCTATAAAGCGCGCGGCGCGCGGCTCGCGGCGCCGGCGGAGCTCGAGGACCGGGTGGCGGGGGGCCCCGAGCGGCGCCCGCGGAGCCGCAGCGATGTTTTACTCAGGGCTCCTGACCGAGGGCGGCCGCAAGGAGACGGACCTGCGGGAGGCGGCGTCGCTGCGGCAGCAGCGCCGGATGAAGCAGGCCGTGCAGTTCATCCACAAGGACTCGGCCGACCTCCTGCCCCTGGACGGCCTGCGGAAGCTGGGCTCGTCCAAGGACACGGTGAGCCCCCGCGCGCCCGAGCCCGCCTCGGGGCCCCCGCGCCCCCGCGGTGCCCGGCCCGCCCGCCGCCGCCCTCCGACTCGCTGCTGTTGGGGGTTCCTCTCCATGCACCCCCCGCCCCAGGTCTCCCAGGGCCCGTCCCCCCGCCCGCACCCCGCCTGCCTGCGCCCTGCCTCCTGGCCCCCGGGGCCTGCCTTTCCGTTATTCACGGGGCGTGAGCCTCGCAGCCAGGGCGGCCTTGCGGGGGGCGTCTCGGCCGGACCGAGGGGACTCCTCGTGGGCGTGAGGGGAGGGCGGAGTGGGAAGGGGGGTTCTTGGCCGTCACCATTGCAGGTGACTCTTGTTGACCCCACCTCACCCTTACGCAAAATCTCCTCCCGTCTGATTTGGGCTTTCCCTTCCTTTGACCTTGCATCCTGAAAGGTGACAGGAAAGGGAGGGTGGAACAGAAAGGTTTCCTGAACCACAGACATCTCTTCATCATAATCACTCTCCTCCTCCTCCTCCTCTCCTCCTCTCTCCCTTCCTCCCCACCAACAAATAGACGGAAACCGGGCTGCTACGTCTCACTGACAGGGGTCGCCTAAATACATCCTGCGTATCAGATATTTACGTTAGCAACATTACAGTGATGAAGTAGCAACGAAAATATTTTTATGGTTGGGGGTCACCACAACATGGGGAACTGTATTAAAGGGTCGCAGCATCAGGAAGGTTGAGAACCACTGAGCTAACATGTGGGGCTGGGGCTTGGGCTGGGGCTGGGGCTGGGGCTGGGACTGGGGAGGGGCTGAGGCTGGGGCTGGCACAGGCTTTTTCTAGCAGACTTGTTCTTCTCATTAAGGAGAATCCCCGGGACTGGAGGTCTGGGTTCAAAGACTATGCTGCCCTCTAGCTATAGAAGGGGGGTGGGTGGTTAAGGGTTACTAGTTTAAAGAATTATAATTAATTCTCGTTCTTCAGTCACTGTAGTGGGGCTGGGCCAAATGTATGTTTAGCTTTGTAATTTATTCGGAGTTTTCTTGTAATTTACTTGTTTCCTTACATTTCATGACCATTTTAATCATCTGGGCAATAATATATGAAGCATTGATTAAATGTCTTTTAAATGAAATAGGTACTCTAGAATTTTTCCAGTATTTTTGAGCTTTTGGAATGTTTAATTCGGGGGGGGGGGGGGGGGGCAAGAGCCTGGTTCACTGAAATTGTCATTTCCAGCCCAAGAATGACTATTGAGGGCAGAGCTCCTGAATCTATCCTTTTAAACAACCCTAATGACAGATACCAATATCAGATTTGTCCTCCCTCCCATTGTGATAGCGTCATTTTTAGTTATTTACATGCAGAGATGTCTACCCAGTTATCTTGCTCTGTTTTTTTCAAAGGTATTTTTCCTGCACAAGTCACAGGATTGTCAATCTGATTTATGCTCACTCAGACTGAAATGTATTCCTAGAAAAAAATGATAACTCTTCTTTCACTTTAAAGAAGTCTAGATTTACTTAGCAAATCAGATCCAGGTCTTCTTACCTCCCAGCCAAAATCATCCTAGCTCCTGGAAGCCGCAGGATGCAATAAAGAAGGAAGTATTAGGAAAAGAAGGAAAATGTGGAATATTTTTCATCCCTTCAGCCTGGATTTAAGATATGGTTGATGCTTGGTTGTCCTGAGCTGTCAAGGAGTTTCCTATCCCTGAGAAACCACCTCCCCATCCTTCTGCCAGCATTCCTTCTACTGCTTCATCCTGTGTAGGAAGAATTCCATCTGTCTTTCCGACTCCAGTCTGTCTCAGTTGAACCACACAGAAGCTGATAGCATAGAACACAGGCAGTAGGCAGGAAGAAGGAAGCATCCTCAAAAAGCAGGTTACTGCCATAGAGGTAACACATAGCTGTTTACTGTGAGACTGAACCGTGGTTCACACTTCCTCCCCCCTCTCTCCCTGCCCCCCTCCCCATTGCCATGGAATTGATATTCCTCTCTCACTGTTCTCACACCTTTAATGTGCAAATGATTGCACTGAAGAGCTAGAACAGATCACAGCCAGGCCAACTGTGGTAGGGTTAGGAGAACTGTGAGTCCTGGGGTGAGGTGGCATGCTTAAGCTCTCCTGGAACTGATTTTGCTGCCTCAATATGATCTAGAGTAACCTTAGAAGTACTTTTTTCACTTCATTTTATGGATGTCTCTGGTAGTATAGACCAGTGTTGACTCAATGTTCTCACATTGAGGTGAAATTTTGAGGATGCCAAAATTGATTAAATAGGCATATGGTACAAACACAAGAGGAAGAGGACAAGAATAGGGAGGGGATCACCAGAGAGAGAGATAGGGCGAGAAACGGATTAGTTTTAGTTGACTCTGGGTATGTGCCAGTGAGAAGATTGTGGGTTTTCTCCTACTAGTGACCTATATTAGAATGACATTGCTGGGTTTTCTGAATTATCTACCGCTTAGGAAGCTGTTTCTGTAATTTTTGCTACTTGATACTAGCCTGCCAACTTTTTTTGGATTGGCAAAGAATACCCGTTGGCAATCAAATGTGGTCTTGTTCTCTTGGCCCAGGGACGTGCCTTTGCCCTGTTCCTATCATGTGTAGTTGGCTGATACAAAGTCTGCTATGCAAATTAATTGCATAATTAACTTACTTCTTATGTCTGGATCTTTTATTTATCCTTTCATCTTGTGCTCTCTTTTTTCTGTATTAGATTAAGAGCCAACATCAGAGATATGAGTAATATTTTATTTGATTTATTATTTTTTTCAAAGTTGATGAAATTGGAGGAAAAAACAAAAAAACTCCACTCTTAAAGTTTCTTTTGTTTTAGCTACCAGGCTCATAAATGATCTCCTCATTGAGATAAGGGTTTTTTAATTTTTTAAAACCAGTCCTGTCATAGGATAATGTGCAGTCTTTTCAATATTATAATATTATTGACCATCATCCATCCTTTAGTTGTCCAGCAATAGAGTTTTGTGTTCCTGTCTGTGATTGATTCTGCTTTATGTTTTAGCAGAAGTCACTAGAATTAGAATAAAGGCTAGGGGAAGGGTGGTAGACCACAGCAAAGCCAACAGACCATGAAATGACTAGCTCTGTATTCTGAGTATCTGATCAGAATCTGTCAGAGCAGCCATGGGTAGTACCCTCTAGTTTAATCATTCCTAATGCCACAAAACATCTATAATCCTGCAGGTTTGAACCAAAGAGCTTTGGTATCTTTGGAAAAGGAGTATGAAATACCAGTGTCACAGCAGAATATGATATAAACTGAAGATTTTCAGAGCCAAGATTGCATCCTAAATACAGCAAACGTTGTTTGAACACTTGCTATCGTCAGAACACTTCTAGCTCCTAACACCACAAAGAAGAAAATAACGAAAGTTCTCTCTACAGGGAGTTTATCCATTAGGAATAAGGACAGAACAGATTAATTTATTCTGTTAAATATTTATTGAACATGTATTACATGTTAGACAATAACATAGGCACTGAAGATATAATAGTGAACCAAAACAGAGTTCCTGCCCTTATGGAACGTACATTCTTGTGGGGGGAGAAGTCGGAAAAACAACAAGTTAAAGTGGACCTAGGGGGCCTAGTGCCTTGCCATTTTGTGTATATATATGACTTTTAGTTTGATGAAGAAAAAGGAGTGTGCATTTTCTGCTTTGGTGTAAGGAAGATTAGCACATGTTTTTTAGATAAAGTGTGTTAATTGAATTATTCAAGTTTCCTTTTTAATTTATTTCTGCATATTTCATATGTTGAATTCTGATAAAATGTATTAAAAATCTCTTACCTATAACTACAAACAAACAAGAATTGCTAGGCCCTAGCCAGTTTGGCTCAGTGGACAGAGCATTGGCCTGTGGACCAAAGGGGTCGGGTTCAAATCCAGTCAAGGGCATGTACCTCGGTTGCAGGCTCCTCTCCCACCTGGGCCCTGGTAAGGGCATGTGCAGGAGGAAACCAAGTATAATTGATGTGTGTCTTTCACATCTGTGTTTCTGTCGTTCCCTCTCTTTTCTACTCTCTCTAAAATCAAAGGAAAAAGTATCCTCCGATGAGGATTGAAAAAGAAAAAAGAATTGATGGGTGCTATGGAGAAAATAAATCAGGGTAAGGGGAATAGGGAGTACAGGGAGTGGCCAGGGAGGGTAGAGTGGAACCTTGCTATTATATATAGGGTAGTTAGGGAAGGCTTCTCTGATAAGATTGCACTATAGGAGATACTGAAGGAAATTAGCAAATTATCTTGGGGAAGAATGTTCTAGGCAGGAGAAACAGCAAATCCAAAGGTCTGAATTATCAGTTGAAGAATTAGCAATTGAAGAATTTGAGAAAGTCTTTCTGACCAGAGCAAAGTGAGCAATGATAGGAGATAACATCAGAGAGGTAGTGGAGGCCAGAGTACTTGTAGGTCATTGTCCAGATATTTGGCTTTTAATCCAATATGGTAAACCAGTATAAGACTTTGGGCAGAGGGGTGACATGACATGACTTCTTTTATAAAAATATTACTCAGACTACTGTGTGGATTGGGCTGTAGAGGGGTAAGAGTAGAAGCCAGGAGACTGATCAAGTGAAAGATGAAGGCGGCTCACAGCAGTGTGGTAGCAGTGAAGGGGACCAAAAAGGATCAGGTTCTGGATATATTTCGAAGACAGAACTGACAAGTTTACTTGATGGATTGGATTAAGGGTCTGAAAGAAAGAGTAGTCAAGAATGACCTCAAGGTTTTTGATCTAGCAGTTGGAAGAATGAAATTGTCATTACTGAAATGGGTGGGACTAGGAGGAGCATGTTAGGGGTAGGGGGAAAGAATCAGGAATTTGATTTTTTAACAAGTTAAGTTTGGGATTTCTATTAGTTATTCAAGTATAATTGTGGAGTAGACAGTTCACAAGAAGATAAGAAACATCACCAGGAAACCTATGCTAGTTGCCATGATGTTACAGTCACTAAGTGCCAGAGGAGTTCAGTGGAAGAAGGGATTAGTATGGTCTGGTGTGACAAATTTAATCAGACCAGTATCTGATTATAGCATCATCATTCCCTGGTGAGTAAATTGACTATGAGATGGTATGGAGAGGAGGCTGCCTCCAGAGTGTGCCCTGTAGAACCTCAGAGGGAGAACTTACTTACCGGTTATCTAGTCCAATTCCCTGCTTATATGTGAATCCTTTCTAACAAAAATACAGTCTGCTATGGCAGCTGAGAAACGACCAGCTCAGACCAATCCACAAGAGGGAACAATCAGGAATCAGGCTGCTCTCTTTGAAATAATGTGTCTGTTGGAGTACAAGGCAAAGGCAAAGAGAACACAGAAGGCCTGGGGCAATGTGACAGCCTGCCTTATGTAGGGGCCCATGTGTCTTTGAGCAACTGAAAACCCAAGGCCAGCTTGTCTATATTTCCATGGGGTAGAATGGGTCATATGTTGTATATTTAGCTTGTAAACAAAGAAGCGAAGGCATAGATATTAGTGCCTTTTTAGATTTCCAAGGTTAGATAGAGACATGTATTTTGGGCTTGAAGTGAGAGTCAGTCAGGAGTCCATGTTTACCTATAAACTGTATATGAGAAAAATAATGGTGCAGGATGATTTCGTGCTCTTTTAGGGAAAAATAGCGAGTGGTTAAGCAGCTTCAATTTTAGGCTGAACAAGAATTTAATGTATATACACATACGTACACTTACTAATATTTGAGTGCTTCATAGTATGTCATTTAATCCTCACAAAAGTACAAGGTACTTACTAGCTTGAACTCAGCTCTGTCTGACGCTGAAGCATATATTTTTAATTACTACTCTAAGTCGGGTGTTGGCAACCTTTTTCCATAAAGGACCAGATAGTAACTACTTTTTTTGCTTTACAGGCTGTCTCTGTCTCTGTTTCAACTGTTCAACTTTGCTATTGTGCAAAAGCAGGCACAGACAGTTTATGAGTAGGGCTGGTTGTGTTCCAATAAACCTTTATTTATAGAATTGGGCAGCAGACTAGATTTGGTTGTGGACTGTATTTGCTGACCCCTATCTCTTACTGGTTGTAATTATGGTTCTATTGCAAACTAGAAACTGGGTTTCTCCTCTGGGAGTAAGTGCTACAAAGAAGGCAGATTTCTGTCATCCTCCCTGTTTTTTAGTCTGGTCCATTTTGTGGACCACAAAATCCCATTAGTTTGATTCTGTGTGGGTTTGGTACAATATAGGTAAAGGAATTGAGAAAGTAGTCTTAGAAGTTCTTGTTCAGTTCATGATTGTGTGGCATCCTGCAGTATAATCTGTTTTCTTTCACCTCACTTTCCTTCCCACTCTACAACCTAATTAGAAGAGCTTTAAGCAGACTGTGTGCCAGATTGAGGAACCCTAACTATTTCCACCCAGAAAACAGCACTGCCCACAGAGCCCCATTTCCTTCAGAAGCTCCGAATGGTGATGGGGGCAGCACATTTGAGCTTTCCTGGTTAGAATTTAGATGTCTAAACCCTGGTTAGGATTTAGCAATTAGCTATATTTCAGGAACAGTACAGAACCAGGAACTTCTTAGGTTAGTAGTTGCTTTATTTAGTTAAAGCATAAAAGAAGGATTCATGTCAGGAGGATGACTTGAGAATTATGTCCAAAAGGCCATCAGCACCTTCTAACTAATGCTAGTGTGTATCTTGAAGGAAATCAGGAATGTAGATGACATCCCTTGAAAAGCCAATCTAATCTAATAAAAGAGTAATATGCAAATTAACCACCACTCTTAGACACCTAAGCCACACCCACCAGCCAATCAGAGCAGCTGTATGCAAATTAACCCAGCAAAAATGGCAGTCAGCAGCCATGGAGGTAGAGCAACCAGGAGGCTTCCATTGCACCAGCCATGGAGGAAATTGCCTGCCTAGGCCAGCTGGGCCTCTGCTCAAGGCAACGAAGTTTCAATTATAGAAGCCACAGAGCTGAAGCAAACAGGAGGCTTCGTTGCTTGCCCAGACCTCTGCTCAAGGCAACAAAGTTTCAATTATAGAAGATAGATAAACCCCAGGAACCTGATTCCAGCCAGTCTTGCTGGGACGTTGGGTCAATGCGAGCTGTGGGCAGCCTGAAAATGGCCCTTCATCCCTCACTCAGGCTGGCCATGCCTCCATGGGGTGAGGGTCTCCACTGGGGGGTTTGGCCAGCCTGCAAACAGCCATCAGCCCCTCACCCAGGCTGGCCAGGCACACCAGCAGGTGGACATCCACTGAGGGGTCCCAGACTTCGAGAGGGCATAGGCCGGGCTGAGGGACTGCCCTCCCCCCCCGAGTGCACAAATTTTTGTGCACTGGGCTCCTAGTATTTCAGTAAACGTAAAAATAAACCACTTAAGTAAATTTACAAAGTAACATTCAAGGAGTGGAAACTTAAGTAGAACAAACTATGTAATGTGCAAGAACTAAAGGGACTCTGAAAGAAAGAACTAGATGTTAATCAAAAAAGGCTTTTTGAAGAAGTAAATGGTAGAGATTTTTTTGTTCATTACTATGTTAAGAGTTGGGGATATAGCTGTGATCAAGGCAATCAAGATCCCTGCCCTTGTGGAATTAGCACTCTAGTTGGAGAAATGAAATAGTAAACAAGCAAATAAACATATTTTTGATTTATTGATTTTTATCATTATCTATTGATTTTCTATTATAATAAAGGTTTGATTCTCTTACATCTCCCCATCATATCCCTCTCCTATTATATCTGTATAGAGGCCTGGTGCACAAAATTTGTGCATTGGGTAGGGCAGGTCCCTCAGCCCAGCCTGCACCTTCTCCAATCCGGGACCCTTTGGGATGTCCAAAGGGATCAGGCCTAAACCGGCAGTCAGACATGCCTCTTGCAATCCAGGACTGCTGGCTCCTAACGGCTCACCTGCCTGCCTGTCTGGCCACCCCTAACCCCTCTGCTTACTTGCCTGATCACCCTTAACCACCTCTGTCTCAGCCCTGGACCCAGGATTCCTTCCTCTGGCCAGCCGCAGGCACCCAGAACCCAGCTTCCCTCCCTCTGGCTGGACACAGGCACCCAGGACTCTGACCAGCTTCACCTGGGCAGGCTGCAGCCACGGGACAATGGGCGGGCAGCTTCACCTGGGCCAGCTGCAGGCGCCCAGGACCACGGGGCTTGTGGCTTTTCTCTGTCCCCTGAACGGCAGGCTTTTCTCCGTCTCCTGGGCTGCCGCAGGCATTGGTGCCCGGGACCTCAGGGTGGGCAGCTTTTCTCTGTCTCCTGGGCTGCAGGCGCTGGTGCCCAGGACTGTAGGCACTCCCCCTGTGGGAGCGCCTACATTGATCGTCTGCCCCCTGGTGGTCAGTGCACGTCATAGCAACTGGTCATTCCACTGTTCAGTTGATTTGCATATTAAGGTTTTATTATATAGAATTATTCACAGTTGAGTCAAATAATCTAAACTAATAAAGGCGAAATATTAAAATTAACCGTTTCTCCGAGACGGGTAAGCCACGCCCACCAGCCAATCAGAGCGGCTGTATGCAAATTAGCCCAGCCAACATGGCGGCTGCCACTCACGGACCTGAGTAAACGGCTGTTTCCATTGCAGCAGGAGCGAAAGTGAAGCTGCGCCTGCTCAGCTCAGCTCCGATTAAACTGGCTCTAGCGAAACACACCTTTGAAACAATATAACAATCATAGAATCCTCGGGAGCTGAAGGAAAGAGCAGCCGAGGCCTAACCAGTAAAAGTAACAATTGTTTCATTATAGACGCTGCGAGGTGAAGCAGAGGAGGTTTTGTTAGTTAGAAGGCCACCTTAAAGGAACAGTGTATCAATTATAGAAGATAACCCCAGGCCTTAAAGGAACAGCATCAATTATAGGAGAGAAACCGCAGACACCTGCGTCCAGCCAGCCTTGCTGGGACGTTGGGTCAATGGGAGCTGTGGGCAGCCTTAAAGCCCCTCACCCAGGCTGGTCAGGCACGCCAGTAGGTGGACATCCCCCGAGGGCTCCCAGACTGTGAGAGGGCACAGGCCGGGCTGAGGGACCTCCCGAGTGCACAGAGCGGCTGCAGGGCGGGACAGCGCAGGACCCAGGACCTGTGAATGGGAAACAGGCGGCAGGGTTGGAGGGCACCGGGAAGCGGGTAAGAGGCGGCAGGGGTCGGCGGCCTGCTTGGTGGGCTTCCCAGGACCTTTGCAGAGCATCGGGGAGCGGGTAGGAGGTGGCAGGGGTCAGCAGCCTGCTTGGTGGGCTTCCCAGGCCCTTTGCAGAGCATCAGAGAGCGGGTAGGAGGTGGCAGGGGGTCGGTGGCCTGCTTGGTGGGCTTCCCAGGCCCTTTGCAGAGCATCGGGGAGCAGGTAAGAGGTGGCAGGGGGTCGGCGGCCTGCTTGGCGGCTGTCCAGGCCCTTTGCGAGGCATCGGGGAGCGGGTAAGAGGT
>PVJC01032896.1:0-19696 GCA_004026665.1 Murina feae
GCTGGGGACGGAGACTGCGGGCGCTTCTCTCGCTGCCTGGTCCTTTACTCCAGGCCGGACCGGAGCAGGCCTCGGTGTGAAGCACTTTGACTCACAAAAGAGGCAGATTCATGGGCTTCCATCACCTCAAATCCGAGAGGGGTGGTCTGCCCACTTGATTGCCCCAACCACTCACCTGCCTACCTGATCACCCCTAACTGCTTGCTGGGGGCTAGGGCCGCCTGGCAGGGGGGCTGTCTGCCTACTTGATTGCCCCTAACCACTTGCCTGCCTGATTGACCCTAACCACTTGCCTGCCTGACTGACCCTAACCACTTGCTTGGGGGCAGAGCCAGCCCGCCAAGGGGCCATCTACCTACCTGATTGCCCCTAATCACTCTGCCTGCCTGATTGCCCCTAATCACTTTGCCTGCCTGCCTGCCTGATCACCCCTAACTGCTTGCTGGGGGCTGGGGCCAGGCCTGCAAGGGGCCGTCTGCCTACCTGATCACCCCTAACTCTGCCTGTCCGCCTGATCTCCCCTAACTACTTGCTTGGGGGCAGGCCAGTCCTGCAAAGAGCCATGGTGGTTCCGGTCTCTGGTCATTCCAGTTGTTACGCTTATGATGGCTGGACTTTTATTATATAGGATGTCCCACAGCTTTTTATCCACTCACCTACTGATGGGCACTTGGGCTGCTTCTAAATCTTGACTACTGTGAAGAACACTGCTATGAACATACGGGTGCATATATTCGTTCTAATTGGTGTTTCGGGCTTCTTAGGATATATTCCTAGAAGTGGGATCACTGGGTCCCATGGCAGCTCCATATTTCATTGTTTGAGGAAACTCCATCCTGTTCTCCACAGCAGCTGCACCATCTGCCTTCCCACCAGCAGTGCACGAGGGTTCCCTTTTCTCCGCATCCTCGCCAGCACTTGTTTGTTGAGTTGTTGATGGCAGCCCTTCTGATAGGTGTGAGGTGGGACCTCATTGTCATTTCAATTTGCATCTCTCTGATGATTAGTGACACTGAGCATCTTTGCATATGTCTGTTGGCCGTCTTTATGTCCTCTTTGGAGATGTGACTAGTCAGGTCCCTTCCCCCTCCTTTAATTGGACTTTTTTTTTTCCTGGTAGTGAGTTGTATGAGGTCTCTGTGAATTGTGGATGCTAACCCTTATCAAATGCATCAATGGCGAATAGCTTCTATTCAGCAGGTTGTCTTTTCATTTGTGGATGGTTCCTTGGCTCTGCAAAGGCTTTAGTTGGGTGTAGCCCAAGGTGATAGATCAGAAAAAATATTGCTACGAGAGATGTCCGCGATCTTACTGCCTGTTTTCTTTTAGGATTTTGATGGTTTTAAGTCTAACATCTAAGTGTTTAATCCAGTTTGATTTTATCATTGTGTATTGTGTAAGAAGGTGGTCTAGTTTCAATTTTTGCATGTTTCTGCCCAATTTCCCCAGCACCGTTTATTGAATAGACTGTCTCTACCCCATTGCATGTACTTGCCTCCTTTGTTAAATATTCATTGACCGTATAAGCATGCATTGCAGGGGCTCTCTGTTCTGTTCCCCTGGCCTATATCCCTGTTTTTATGCCAGTACCGTGTGCTTTGATTACTCTGACCTTGTTGCGTCGTTTGCTATCAGGTAGTGTGATTCCTCCAACTTCGTTCCTTCTCAAGGCTTTGCAGTTGCTTTAATACAAAGTACATCCAAACAAAGACATTAAGGCCCCCAAGGTCGTCAGTGGGCAGTTCCAAAAACACACACATGCACACACACTCGTGTACAATCACACACACACTCCCACCCATGCACTCAAACACACACACACTCAAACACAATCATGCAACCAGAAACACTCACACTCTCATACACACTCAGACACACATGTACAATCACACACACACACACTCCCACCATGCACACAAATACACACACTCAAACACAATCATGCAACCAGAAACACACTCACACAGACACACTCAGACACACATGTACAATCACACACACACACTCCCACCATGCACACAAACACACACTCACACATACAAGAAACACATGCACCCACATGCACTCAAACACACACACACACACACACACACTCAAACACAATCATGCAACCAGAAACACTCACACTCACACACACATGCCCACGCACATTGCTGGCAAGTGGAGTGATCTTGAATCAGTCACCTGCTCTATTTCAGTTCCCCCCCAAGAGAATGGGGGCTACTCTCTCCGACCGCCTTACGAACTGATAAAATGTGAGATTGTCCTTTCAAATTGTGTTAAGGTTGTTACAGTTAGAAACCACGTGCAGTGCAGTAGCCCATGTTTCTAACCTTCCCACACCCTACACATCATGCACACCCAGCTGGAAGCTCTCACGGCAGCGCGTCCATGAGCATGTCAGTCGCAGGCGGCAGCGTGCTGTCCACGCGTGGGCACGCTCCTTGCCCCTCGTGCAGAGGAGCCGGGCCTTGCAGACCCTGGGGACACACGGAGAAAAGACATTCTGGCAGTGGGTCTGTCACACGCAGGGGACGTCACCTGTCGTTCCTCCGAGCCCTTCACGCACAGGGCAGCTCTGCGGTGGGAGGGGAGGGGAGCGGCGCCCATCAGGTGGGCGCAGGCGCTGTCCTGGCCGCTCCTTAATCTCGGAGGGAGCTCAGGAGATGCCATCGAGGCTGCTGACGCGAAGGCAAAGACTCACTACGAGAGGGCGAGACCCGGTGTGCCTTACCGACCAGGTTTATTTGTTTATTTTCTCCCCAAAATAAAATCAGATTCTCTTCTGTGTGTGTGTGTGTGTGTGTGTGTGTGTGTGTGTGTGACTCTATGCTTCCTCTGGAGGTGTTACAGCCACCACTGAACTCCGCGCTCACGTGGGGCCAGCCCCCCAAAGCCTAGCATCACCGTCACACCCGACTCCACACACTATCCCCACGCCACACGCGAGGGCCCAGGCTCAGAGAGGGAGGAAGCCGCTCACGCCCCAGCGCTGGGTGGGCAGAGCTTTGCTCTGTAGGTAGGGCTGGCTTTGAACAAACGTGCTGTTTCTTTAAACGTCTGGGACAGTGGCTGTTTTGGTCTGTGGAGGGCTGCGCTGGACACAAAGCCTGCACCTCACAGGAAGCATCCAACAAGTGACACGCGTGAGGCGAGCCTGTCACTGACATGCCGAGTGGAGGCCGAGGAGCGACCCCAGGGCCCGAGATTTTCGAGATTTGCCTCCCATGGGAGTCGATGAGCCTGAGACTCCCTGCCCACTCCCTCCCATCGCCAGGGAGCACGTGGTATAAGCCCGCAGGGCACAGCCGCCTCCGGGACCCTTCTTAGTGTCAACGCCTGGTGGCCCGCATCCACGAGCCTCAGATCTGCAAACGGCGGAAACCTACCCGATAGCGGTGCTGTGGAAACCAGTTAATTAGATGATGTGCTCCAGGCGTCGTACTTGAGGCTGGGCGACGGGGAGAGGTAGCTGCTGATGCAAGTGAGACCCCTCCATGGACTTGGCGAGGAGGGCAGATGGAAGGGAAAAGGTAGCGTTTTCCAAACAGACTTCAGTCCAGCTCTTCCCTACACACATTCAGCTCAGGCCAGCTTCTGAGTTTGGAACTGAGCTGGAGGAACGCGTAATAATGATGCCTCGCAAGCTACGGGCCCGGTCAACTGGAGGAGGGCCTGGGCACGGTGCCCTCCTCCCCCCTTCTCTCCTTTGCTTCCTTTCTTTGGGGTTTTCAGGTTCCAGGTGGACCTGGTTGGTGCGCATTGCTCTGGGATCTGAGGAACTGTAACTCTGAGGCATCCAAATAGCCTCTTTCCTAGTAGCCAGGCGTTTGGGATGCCAGGGACTGAGCAGAGAACAAACCCAACGGGCACATGGAAGCTGGAGGAACCTCGCTGGGCAGGGGTGGGTCTCCTGTGCCCTCGCTCACATACACACAGTACCCGTCACGCTGAGCAGGCAACACTTTCAGTCTAAATCTGTACAGTTATTTCCCAACTAGAGGCCTGGTGCACAAAATTCATGCATGGGGGTAGAGGTTGGGAGCGGCGGGGGGGTCCCTTCAGCCTGGTTTGCATCCTCTCCAATTCAGGACCCCTTGGGGGATGTCCAATTGCCTCTCACAATTTGGGACCTCTGGCTCCTAACTGCTCGCCTGCCTGCCTGCCGGCCTGATTGCCCCTAACCCCTCTGCCTGCTTGCCTGATCTCCCCTCACTGCTCCCCTACCAGCCTGATTGCCCCTAACTGCTCCCTTGCTGGTCTAATCACCCCTAACCACCTCTGCCTCGCCCCACACCCAGAGCCCAGGCTTCCCTCTGGCCAGCTGTAGGCACCCACGACCTGAGCCAGCTTCGCCTGGGCCTGCCACAGCCACTGGGGACCATGGGTGGGCAGCTTCACGCAAGCCGCAACTGTAGATGCCCAGGATTGTGGGGCATGCAGCTTGTCCCTCTCCTGGGCTGCAAAACCTGTCACTGGCACCTGGGACTGCGGGGCGGGCAGCTTGTCCCTCTCCCGGGCTGCAGCCTGGCTGGTCCCCATTCCTCTCTCCCCAGTGCTGATTGTCTGAGCCGTTATGGCGTGATGGCATGAGAGCGTGATGGCCATTTGCATATTAGCTCTTTATCATAATAGGACCCATCTTGCCCTCTTGGTTCCATTGAAAACAGGTCAGCGTGTTTGCCTAAGGGATGGATATGTCTGCCCTGTCCTTTCCACTGAAAGCGTCCGTTTCTTCTCAGGAGGCGGAATACCTGACTCCAATCGTTCGCCACTCTTCACACTGTGCTCTCTTTAATGCCGCCTTCAGACAGATAAACTGGAGCACTTCACAGGGCTTAGCCCAGCCGCCTGCCTGTCACTTCTCAGCATCCTTGCCCCGTAAGAGGGGATTTGGGGGTCTCGCCGGAGGAGGGGATTACGACCTGACAGCCTCCGTGGTTAGAGACCTGAGTGATTTAGAGGCCCCTTTAATCTGTTCTAGGAGGAAGCGACACTTTATATCACGTGAGAAATATACTTCCTTCCTCGGAACGCAAAGCATGAACGACTGCTTTTAACCTCCCGATCTACTCCGAGGGCGGAGCAGAAACCCTGTTATAACGGCTGGTCTTTTTTTTTTATTTTTTAAATATATTTTTGTTGATTTCAAAGAGAAAGGAGGATAGATAGATAGATAGATAGATAGATGGAAACATCTATGATGAGAGGGAATCATGGATCAGTTGCCTCCTGCACACCCCCCACTGGGGATACAGCCCGCAACCCGGGCCTGTGCCCTGACTGGGAATCGAAACCTGACCTCCTGGTTCATAGGTCAATGCACAAACATGGAGCCACACTGGCCTGTCCTAACTATATAGTTAAACGCTCTCTTCCAACTTCTTAAACTCACAGCCAAGGGGCTCCTCACCCAGGAGACTCTGGTTTCTCCTGGTCCTTCTGGTTCTAGCTGCACACAGGAGGGTTTCCTTCAGGTATTTTAGCTCCTCAGACCAGGTCTTTGTCTTGTCCACAAGCCCTTCATATCCACATTAATACTAAGTCTGTGTCTCTCAGTCCAGGGCTCAGAAGACATATGTTGCTGGTGTGTGTCTCGGGCCTTCACGCGCCTGCAGGGGAGGTTCTGTGTGGCCCACAGACTCGCTCCACCCTCAGGCCATGACAGGTCCTCTCGTGGCGTTTGGGGCATGAATGACACTTTCCTCCAACCCCTCGCTGCGCCTGTCACTGCCTCAGGCGCTGTCTTCTGCGTGTCCACTTCTATCGCTGTCCTTTCTGAGAGTCTGGTCAGCAGCGTCCGCGGATCTGCTCACAGCGCAGGGTCCCTATGACTGTGGGTTCCGTGTGTCTTCATGGCCACGGGAGGGGGGGAACTTGGGTGGATGGTGTAGTCTGGGCCCCCAGCTGAGTGTGAAGGCCATGCCATGGCCCTGCGCACAGTTTCAGGAGGGCTCCAGGCAGGTGGCCATAGGGTATGTGCTCGGAGCGGCAGGCGGTGACCAGAGGCTGGCACTGGGACAGGGGCCAGCAGCTCCCCTCTCTCTCCTGCACCCGCTGGGCCACATGCAGACAGCGTGGGAGGTGTAGGGTGAGGCGGACACTCACAAGGTTCTCCAGGCAGAGCCACAAGACGTGCTCTGAGCGCCTAGAGGAGGTTGAGAGGATGGGAGACGCTTACGTCCGTAAACTGTCAGATGCAAGACCTCTCCCAGCAGCCGGCTTGCCAAACCTCCCCGTGAGGCTGCTGTGTGGGCAGGGATACACCTGGACATGGGGAGCCACGGGCGGCCTGGGAGTCCTGGTTAAGGAGCCTGCAGAGGAAAGTTCTGGAAGAGATGCTCCATCATCCGGAAGAGCAGAATCCAGGCCGGAGGTGGCAGTCCCAGCAGGGATGTCCCTCAGCTGCACCAGGCTCCTCTGGTTTAGCTGAGCTCATGTGGCTCCTGTGGCTTGCGTGGCTCTGTGTGGATCCGTGGCCCTGAGTGGCCCCACGTGGCTTCCTCTGAACATCTGTTTCCTGCAAATTCTGACCTGAACGACTGTGAGAAATGCTCACCTGTACGAATTCAAATGACGGACCTGGAGACAGAAGCAGCAAAAGGAGACTCTCACACGCTCTCGAGAGCAGAGTCCGTTGGTGCAGGTCCACCTGGGGCAACGAGCAGGGCCCACTGATCAGTTCCTCCTCCGGCTACTCATTGCCTGAGTGCCACGGGGTCCCCTGGGTCCTCATACGGGTGTTGCTGAGGGCTTGCTGTCTCCCATGGGCCATTTAAAACATGGGGCTGAGGCCTTCCAGCTGCCTCCGCCTCCTTGTCTACCTGAGGTGTGCACCTGGGGGTGTGTACCACGACGCTGGCCCCACGCACAGTTCCTTGTTCCTACATCCTCTCCCTCCTCCCCATGTTCCACTTGCCCTGCGGACACTCAGCAAATTCCATCAGAAGCCGACCTCCTGGGGATGGAGCCCAGAGGCCACGTCCTACAAGGACCCCCTTAGCTGTGGGCAGGAGCCAGGCTGGGTCAGGCAGGCAGAGGACACAGGAAGTCTCAGCAGCCAGGGCCCCACCCCCTGCCTCGTTCCATGTTTCCCCCATATTTCAGCCATTCCTGTTCTTATTCCTACAGAGCTTCTCTCCACATCCTCCAAAGCCTCTATGAAGTCAGTAGGACCCAAAACAACCTGTGTAATAAAGAGCTAATATGCTAATTAGACCGGACGCAGAGCAACTTCCTGAACGACCCGTGGGTGTGGGGGGGTGGACAGGGCTGCGAGGTGGCCAGGGCTGTGAGGGTCTAACCTTGCATGCATTTTGTGCATCGGGCCTCCAGTCAATGTAAAAGTCATAAATAGATGAAGCATTCTGTTTCCGCCCTCTTTTAAATTAGCAGTGGCATTTATTTCTCCATGGGCCTTTGGCATCATCCACATTCTTCAAACGCTTTGAAGTCTCCAGCAGGAGTCCGATCTCATTTACACGCTCACCCTCCTCCCAAGATGTCATTACCCGCCCACCGCGAGCGTGTGATTCACGCCCAGCAGCCGCGAACTCTCCTCCGGTCCCTCCTCATAGGGGCTCTGTTTCCTCCTCACCACGCTGACATCACCCCTGACGAGGAGGAGAGAGACAGGGTGACAGAAAAGATCAGGCCCCTGCGACAAGACTGCATGGCTCCTCATCCTCCTGGATCCGGATTTAACCTGGAGAGAAGGCACTGTTGCTCAAAGCAACATTTTTCAAGGCTCCATCCGTGAGGAGCTTCAGAGGCAAGGACATTGATCTTTTTAAAAAAACAACATATTTTTATTGATTTCAGAGAGGAAGGGACAAGGAGAGAGATAGAGATGTCAGTGATGAGAGAGAATCATGGATCAGCTGCCTCCTGCATGCCCCACACTGGGGATCAAGCCTATAACAGGGCATGTGCCCTGACCGGGAATCAAACCCTGACCTCCTGGTTCTCAGGTCGATGTTCAACCACTGAGCCAAGCCAGCTGGGTGCGATGGTGACATTTTGAGCCTTTCAATAACGTAGATTCTTGAGATCACCGCCATCCAAATAAGACACTTTCCTTACAAGTAAACAGCTAAACAAGATGAATGGACCAAATGGGACACATAGCAGACTTCAGATAATGTTGGGCAAGGCTACCATTCTAAAGGGCCACCAGGGTTAGTCCTGCTTCCGTCTCCCCCGATGGTGGGGGTGGGCGTGCAACCATACGCTGGTGTTTGCTGGAGAAGGCGGCGTGTCAGCTGTTTCTGCCAACCTCCCCTTCAGGAGACCAGATCACATGAGCTTTTGTGCCCTCATGTCTGATCACTTTAACTGTGAGGCACTAGGGCCTGATGCACAGAAGAGGGTGTCATTTGCCCCAGAAGCTTAGCGACAAGCAGCATTGCCTCCTTCCTCCATCTCCACAGAAGCTGGACATCCCAGCCGTGTGGCCAATGGCCTGGCCCAGCTTCCGCTCAGAGAGACCAAGGGCAGGGCTGCTGAGCGAGTGGAGACCGTTGCGTCCACGGAGAGGTCACTGGGACACGCGGTGTGGCGCTGTGGCCAGTGGGAAACCTGAGGCCTGGCTGGTTGAGGCAGAGCTTCTCAGAAACATGGAGACCTAGTGGACTTGTTGTCAAGGAGACACAGATCACCATCCGGTGATGCTTGGTGGGGGGTTGTGGGCTCGATCCCCAGTGTGGAGTGTGCAGGAGATAGTCAATGAATAATTCTCTCTTATCACTGATGCTTCTATCTCTCTCCCTCTCCTTTCCTCTCTGAAATATATATCCCAATATATTAAAACCCAGGGTCCGTAATATCCAAAACGACCAAAGGTTCAAATGACCGGAAGTCAGTCCTGCAGGCAGTGCTGGGTTGCCGTGGTGACCCACCACTGACTGCCACCACTGCGGGCACAGTGACCCAGCACTGACAGCTGAGGGGGCTGTGGATCAGGCCTGGAGAAAGGACTGGAGAGAGAAGCAGGGTATGATCCGTAGCCTCCATGGCAGCTGTTGATCAGCCCTTGCCTCTCTCTTTCTCTCCCTTCTTCTCTGAAATCAATAAAAATGTATTTTAAGAAATAAAGAAAGGCAGGAGCCTCAGAAAGAGCCACTCGACAGGACAGTGATGATGATGTGACAGGCTTCATACTCATTGGCTGAATTACGTTGTTTTTCGTCGAACTTGATAGAACGGCACTCAGAGGAACGTGCAAGTCATTCTCTCTCAGACAGAAAGGCTGGTCGTCATTAGATGAAGCACCGTTGGGTGACAGTGTTGCCCGGCCTGGGAGGAAGGGGCAAGTATGACTTCACTTTCGTGGTTTTAAATCATGAGACCGCAGACGATGAACATGTCCATGGCCATGCTTCACAAAACGTCTTGTATTTTGGCCAAAATCATAGAAATTAAAATTCTTTATAATGAGGACCTACCAATGCCCATGCCTGTACTAGTAGGTCTGATTGCTCCCGGATTCTTAAATATGTAAATGATACCAAACATGATACCAGTTTTAATCAATTAAAATAGTTCTTGCATAGTGACTCTCCCAGAGTCCAGTCGGAGGGCTTGAGAGGGACACATGCTCAGGATGGACGTGTGACCCCACCAGGCCAGACTTTCGCTTGGGAGGTGTGTATAGACCCCTCATCTTCAGGGCTGAGAGGGTAATGAAAAGGATGCTACACTGTCTTCAAGAAGTTAAAGTGACCTGGCCGGTGTGACTCAGTGTTTGAGCTTTGACCTATGAACCAGGAGGTCAAGGTTCAATTCTGATCAGGGCACATGCCTGGGTTGCAGGCTCAATCCCCAGTAGGGGGCGTGCAGGAGGCAGCTGATCCATGATTCTCTCTCGTCATTGATGTTTCCCTCCCTCTCCCTTATTCTCTGAAATCAACAAAAATATATTTTAAAAGAAAAGGAAGCTTTGAGTCAGGCAGGGTGTGAGTCAGGGGAAGAAAGGAGAGACAGACCAGAGGGTCCATTCAGAGCACTTCCTTGAGAAGGTCCCAAGGGATGGAGTTCTGAGCTGTGGACACGGAGGAGGGAGAAGAACCCGTGCATTAGAGGAGGGAGGGGGTTTCCCACAGGAAACTCAGTGATGAGATGGTGGTGATGGAAGTTCAGGGCTTTCTTTCCAACAGGAGCATGTGCCCCACACCTCACGCTGGGAGGAGACTGTCTGTAGATATCCCATAGGTCCCCAAATTTCTCTAACCGGATGGAGCAGGTGGTCAGTCCAAAAACTTTGATTTTCAGGCCGGATTGAGGCAGAAGACATGTGACAGTGTCACTGCATCTGTGAGCCCACCTTGCTCATGTCTAACATCCAGAACCACAAGCCCATGAGCCAGGTGCCACTGTGCTGGGTCCCAGTTCCTCTGGAATTGGAAAGGATACAAGCAGCCGTAGGGAGCTGGCTCATGCTTTACTGCAAACGAAGCAGCCATTGGACATGCGACAGTCATTGCATACACAGCAGCCAGTCACTGGCTGGTCAGCAGCGCATGTTATACTAACTCAGATCAAAGAGGCTTCTTGACAAACATTGGCATCAGTGTCACATAAGACAAAGGTCCACCCACGTGCAGTAAGACCGCCGTGTCATTGTCCTTGCACATCCGGCCTTTACCATCTGGCGCACTCTGGACAGGGTCCCCATACACTGCCACAGGAAAACACCTGGATGTCACAGCTTAATTTCAGAAGCCAGACATTCTATACATCTTATCCACATAAACATCAAAGGTTTTAAACTTGGAAACCACAATGTTTACTATTTTAACCAAGCAAACGTATAGCATTCATTTAACAATATCATAGCAACAGACCCCAAACACCATGAAAACTAAACGTTCTTAAAGAACAATGATAATAATACAACAGGAGGAAAGAGGTGCCTAGAAGTTGGTTACCTGATGGAAAATGCTGGGCCTTGATTCTGTGCTTTTAAGGAATAGTAAATTATTAAATGTACTTGAGGCCCAGTGCACAAAAATTTGTGCACTTGGAGGGGGATCCCTCAGCTTGGCCTGTCTCCTCTCACAGTCTGGGATCCCTCGGGGGATGTCCATCTGCTGGCTTAGGCCCACTCCCCAGGGGATCAGGGGATTAGTCAGACACCCGTCTGGCAGCCTAGGAGCCCTTGGGGATGTCCACTTGTAAGTGGGGAGCAGGCCTCAGCTGCAGTTAGCGCTGCTGAGGAGGTGGGAGAGGCTCCTGCCACCACTGCTGTGCTGGCAGCCGTCAGCCTGGCTTGTGGCTGAGCAGAGCTTCCCCTGTGGGAGTGCGGTGACCATCAGGGGGCAGCTCTGGATTGAGCATCTGTCCCTTGGTGGTCAGTGTGTGTCCTAGTGACCAGTCATTCCCAGTCGTTCTGCTGTTAGGCTCAATTTGCATATTACCCTTTTATTTTACAGGATAGCTCACTCTGAATCTTCTCAAAAGTGCAGAGTTTTAAAAATGTGTATGAGGTCCTAGCCAGTTTGGCTCAGTGGATAGAGTGTCGGCATGCAGATCACAGGGTCCTGGATTCGATTCCGGTCAAGGGCATGTACCTTGGTTACAGGCTCCTCCCAGGCCCAGGCCCTGGTCGGGGCTCCAGCAGGAGGCAACCAATTGATGTGTTTCTCTCACGTCGGTGTTTCTCTCTGTCTTTCCCTCTCTCTTCCACTCTCCCTAAAAATCAATGGAAAAATACCCTTGGGTGAGGGTTAACAACAACAAAGAAAAAAGAATGAGCCGCTCCTCCACAGGGGGTCGGGGAGGGAGGGTTCACAATGTGGGGTGCTCACTGAGCCCCAGGCAAACGCTCGGAAGGACTATGCCAGGACGACTGAAATGTGGGCTTCCTCATGGAAAACGCTAAAAAAGTAAAAGTTGGTGGCAGACGACTCATCAGCAGAGACGGCACCAGGGTAATGGCGTCGCTCCTGCACAGGCAGTGTAGGCGCCGACGCATGGGCTGAGATTTCGGTTCCTGTGTCTAAATGCTGGGCTGGATGCGTTCTCTAGGGACCTGATTTGGTGAAAAAAGAAATGAAACTGGGGTTGAGAATACTAAATGTTGTGTCTTGGAAATTCAAAGTGTTACTACTGAACCTTTAAGATATTTCCTAAATATGCATAAAAGCCTTTTTGTAGTACAAAACTAGATTTAAATAAACACCACAAACATCTATACTAATAAAAGGGTAATATGCTAACTAGACTGGACATCTTCCGGATGACCTTCTGGATGTCCTTCCAGACAAAGCCGCAGTGGTGGGGCTGAGGCAGAGGCAGTTAGGGGTGATCAGACTGGCAAGGGAGAGCATTTAGGGCGATCAGGCTGGCAGGGGAGAGCAGTTAGGGGAGAGCAGAAAGGCAGGGGCAGTTGGGGGCGAGATCAAGCCAGCAGGGGAGAGTGGTTGGGGGCAACGAGGCAGTCAGGCAGGTGAGCAGTTAGGAGCCAGCAGTCCTGGATTGCGAGAGGGATGTCCCAGATTGGGGAGGGTGCAAGCCAGGCTAAGGGACATCCCTCCCACCATGCTTGAATTTGGTGCACTGGGCCCCTAGTATTAACATATAAAAGCCTAAGTTACCATTACGACAGGTTAACCAAATGACCGGTTGACCAGTTGCTGTGACACGCACTGACCACCAGGGGGCAGACACTTAATGCAGGAGCTGCTCCATGGTGGTCAGTGTGCTCCCACAGCCAACCTCTCACAGCTGGCCAACCTCCAATGGTTCCCCTCCCCCCACCCAGCTGGCTAGCCGGCCCCGATTGGTCTCTGATTGGCTTCGATCACTGGTCAGGCCGAGGAAACCCACCTGTGCGTGAATTCATGCACTAGGCCTCTAATATATATAAAGTCTAATAAAAGAGTAATATGGAAATTAACCATCTCTCCAAGACGCCAAAGCCATGCCCACCAGCCACACCCACCTGCCAATCAGAGCAACTGTATGCAAATTAGCCCAGCCAAGATGGAGGCCAGCAGCCATGGAGCTAGAGCAAACCAGAGGATTCTGTTACAACTGCCTGCCTAGGCTGGCTGAGCCTCTGCTCACGGCCACACCCACCAGCCAATCAGTGTGGCTGTATGCAAATTCACCTAGCCAAGATGGAGGCTGGCAGGGTGGCTCTGCACTGGGAGCCTCTGTGGCCGGCATAGCTGTGCCAGGTGTGTCAGCTCAGTGGGGGGTGGTCCAGCTCGGGACCTCCTCAGGGCGTCCAGGAGCTCCCATCCTGGGTCCACTGCCTGCCTCCGTCCCCCAGGGGCCTCCACCAGGCGTGCAGGAGAGCGGGTCCTCCGCAGGGCTTGCAGGAGCACCCATCCCGGGTCCACTGCCTGGCTCTGCCCCCCAGGGGCCTCCTCAGGAGTGTGTGGGAGCATCCGTCCAGGGTCCGCTGCCTTTGTCTGGCCCCAGGGACCTCCACAGGGTGTGTGGGAGCATCTCCTGCACAGTGCAGAGCATCCAAAGCCAGTCCGCTGCCCGGCTCCACCCCAGGTGTGTTCGCTCAGCAGCAGGGCCCCACCAAGGGATCCTGCACCAGAGCCCGCCCCTGGCTTGCCACCCAGCTCTGCGCCAGGTGTGTCCCCTCAGCGGTGGGGGCCCACCAGGCATTGTATGTGGCCCTCTGGTGGGAAACATCCATGCCTGCACTCACCAGCCTTCCCAACCCCCAGTGCACAAACCCTGAAGGGGTTGTGGGCAGCCTGAAAATGGACCTCAGCCCCTCACCCAGGCTGGCCAGTCATGCCAGCAGGTGGACATCCCCCCCTCCAGTGTCCCAGACTGCAAGAGGGCACAGGCTGGGTTGAGGCCCCCCCCCTCCCGAGTGCACAAAATTAGTGCATGGGGGCAGGGTGGGGTTCCCTCAGCCCAGCCTGTCCCCTCTCACAGTCTGGAACCTCTCAGTGGATGTCCTATAATGGCCCCAGTCTGCCAGGCACCTTTTGTGTGTGTGTGTGTGTGTGTGTGTGTGTGGCCACTGGGGAGCTGCCCCCAGCCGCATCTGAGGCTTGGAGCAGTCCTCCTGTTTGTGTCTACTTGCTGGGGGCCTGCCCCCAGGCACACTGTGGAGGCTTGGAGCAGGCACCCCCTCTATGTTGATCTCTCAGACTTTTGCCCTCCCCTGCATGTTGTTCTCTTTTTTGAGCTGTGGCCAGGGCTGGGTGCTACCTGCCTCCTAAGCTTGCCTACTGCCCATCTTCCTCCAGCCACCAGGAAGCAGGGAAAACCCTGCCTCATAGTTAGGCCAGCCTTTTCCTGCTCCCTGATCCCCAGAAGGGACCTGGGAAGCCATCAAGCAGGCCCCCAGCCCCCAAGAGCTTGCTTTCCCGCTCCCCAATGCCTCCCAAAGGGCCCAGGGAGTCTCCAAGCAGGCCACCGACTCTTTCCCACTCACCCGTTCCCTGCTGCGTTTCTTTCCCACTCCCTGGTGCCGCCAAGGGGTCTGGGGAGCTGCCAAGCAGGACCCCGGCCCCTGCAGCCTTGCTTTCCCACTCCCTGGTGCCCTGCAAGGGGCCTGGGAAGCCCACAAAGCAGGCCACTGACCCCCTGCTGCCTCTTTCCTGCTCCCCGATGCCCCTCCAAGGGCCTGGGCAGCTGCCAAGCAGGCCGCCAACCCCCTGCCACCTCTTACCCGCTCCTCGGTGCCCCTCAAAGGGCCTGAGGAGCCACCAAGCAGGCCCTCGGCCCCCACTGCCTCTTTCCCGCTCCCCGGTGCCCTGCAAAGAGCCTGGGGAGCTGCCAAGCAGGCCGCCAACCCTGCCGCCTCTTTCCCACTCAGTGGTCCTGGGTCCTGTGCTGTTCCGCCTTGCATCCGCTCTGTGCACTCGGGAGGTCCCTCAGCCTGGCCTGTGCCCTCTCACAGTCTGGGACCCCTCTGGGGATGTCCACCTGCTGGTGTGCCTGACCAGCCTGGGTGAGGGGCTTTAAGGCTTCCCACAGCTCCCATTGACCCAATGTCCCAGCAAGGCTGGTTGGACGCAGGTTCTGGGTTTTTTTTATCTTCTATAATTGATGCTGTTCCTTTAAGGCGAGGCCTAATAAGAAGCCTCCTCTCTGCTTCAGCTGGCGGCTTCTATAATGAAACAATGTTGTTACTCTTAGGCTCAGGCCCGGCCTGCTGTTTCCTTCAGCTCCTAAGGATTCTATGATTTATACATTGTTGCAAACATGTTTTGCTTTGAGGCAAGGATGAGGTGAGCAGGCACGCAGACAGTTTCACTTTCACTCCTGCTGCAATGGAAGCTGCCGTTTACTCTGTGAGTGGCGGCTGCCATGTTGGCTGGGTTAATTTGCATACAGCCACTCTGATTGGCTGTTGGGCGTCCCGAAGAAACGGTCAATTTCAATATTACACTTTTATTAGTTAAGATATATATATATATGAATGATTCACTGAGCTGGTTTGCTCAGTGGATAGAACATCTGCCCATAAACTGAAGGGTCCCAGGTTCAATCCGGTCAAGGGTGCATACCTGGGCTGCAGGTCCCTCTCACATCTATGTTTCTCTCTCTCTGTCTCTCCATCTCCCTTACACTCTCTCTAAAAAGCAATGAAAAAATATCCTTGGGTGAGGATTAAAAAAACAATCAAGAATGATTCTGATAATATAAACTAGGAGCTATAGTGATGAACACAGTCTGATACTGCATAGAGTAGAAGTGGATAGCCTACTCTATGTAACTTAACATTTGATAAAAATGGTCCTAGAGGCGTGTGGGAAGGAAGGGGAGAAATGCAGACAATGGGCACCCCTTGGCTTGTGAGCGTGGTTACTGTGGTGAACAGGCTCCCTCTCCCTCCAGCAGAAACAAGGAGGGGAAGAATGATCATATTTGACATCGCCTCTCTCTGAACAAAGCCATCCGATGCATATAGCACAGAGCACACGGGCAACGATTTTGTCTATATGAAAGGAAACTAATTTTTTAATGAAGTTGGTATTTCCTGTAACCACATCGATGCGAAGTGGTGTCAACATGCAAAGGTCTATCTTCAATTCAAAATGCTGCTAATCACACAGGCTGGCCAGTATCTGGCAACATGGGCAGAAACATCCCTTTATGTGTTTGAGTGTTATGAACAGGTAACATTTAAAAAAACATATATTTTATTGATTTTTCACAGAGAGGAAGGGAGAGGGATAGCAAGTCAGAAACATCGATGAGAGAGAAACATCGATCAGCTGCCTCCTGCACACTCCCTACTGGGGATGTGCCCGCAACCAAGGTCCATGCCCTTGACTGGAATTGAACCTGGGACCCTTCAGTCTGCAGGCCGATGTTCTATCCACTGAGCCACACCAGTTAGGGCAACAGGTAACATTTTTGTTATATATTTCAGCTTCAAAAAGTGATAGTCCTAGTAGAATGTGTGAATGTGTGTTTGCCTATTACTCCTGTTCATTTGTGGATCTCTGCAATCATCATTTTGATCAAAAATACTTTACCAGCCAGGCCGGCGCTGCCCAGTGGTTGAGCATCAACCAATGAACCAGGAGGTCACGGTTCGATTCCTGGTCAAGGGCACATGCCTGGGTTTTAGATCAATCCCCACTAGGGGTGTGCAGGAGGCAGCCGATCCATGCTTCTCTCTCAGCATTGATGTCTCTCTCTCTCTCTCTCTCTCTCCTTTCCTCTCTGAAATCAACAAAAATATATTAAAAAAACACTTTACCAATTGCCAAACTAACTTTGCTGTGTGTTTGAAAAAAGAGTTGAGTATATTAAAAAGAAAAACAGTGAATTTTTAGCAACCTTTCCTTTGCATTTTTTTCACTTGTTTCATTTACATTCAAAATCCCTTTAAATTATTGGTTGCTAAGTTATGACTTGGTAAGTTATGTGTGGGAATAAGTATCACCTACCCCAACCACAAGGAATGCCATTCTCTTCATCCGGCAAGTGCAGGGGTTGATTCTTTTCCTATTTTTTTACTTTATTTTACCCATGAGCTCGGTGGGGTGAGTTCATTTTCCTTCCTTATTTGAATGGATACGAGGGCAGGTGTGGCAGTGCCGCATGGCCACTGGGACAGGTAATCCGCGTCAGCCGGCCGACGGCAAGTGCAGGTCACCTCTAGCCTCTTCCGGTTCCTCAGCAAAAGCAACAAAGGAACCAACCCCTTCTAGAGTCTGACACCACAGACGTGGCACAGCCCCCTTTCTGCTGAGGGTCTGCCTTGGGCTCTGAGGGGGTGCTGTAGCCTGAACCCCTGTGTGTGCCTCTCCTGGACTTCCTGAGCCAGGGACCAGCCCAGCCAGGGTGGCCACAGCCCCGCTCTGCTGTGGGGAGTGGCTTATTCCTGTGGCCATGGACCCTTCTGCGCTGTGGTCAGGGAGTGGCCTATTCCTGTGGCCACGGGCCCTGCTGTACTGTGGTACAGGCAGTGGCTTATTTCTGTGGCCATCCTTTTTTCCGTGGTTTAGCCACCCCACGCAGGCTCCGGAGCCCAGCCCTGAAGGCCCCTTTGCACCCACCTTGACCGCTGCTTCCCCAGGTGCTCACCTGGGATCCCGCGCAGCTTCAATGCTTGGCCTCCCTATGAGTCTCTGGCCTCTGTGATGCTGGGGGTGGAGCTCAGCATCTGTCTCTGCCTTTATTTATTTATTTATTTATTTATTTATTTATTTATTAAATATGTTTTTATTTGTTTCTCTGCCTTTAAAAGCAGTTGTAGCCCGGCCAGCATGGCTCAGTGGTTGAGCGTCACCTTTGAACCAGGAGGTCAGCGTTCGATTCCCGGTCAGGGCGCATGTCCAGGTTGTGGCTCGATCCCCAGTGTGGGGCGTGCAAGAGGCAGCCGATCCATGATTCTCTCTCATCACTAATGTTTCTCTCTCTCTCTCTCTCTCTCTCCCTCTCCCTTCCTCTCTGAAGTCAATAACAATATATTTTAAAAATAAATAAAAATAAAAACTGTGTTTGAGTGTTATGAACAGATGACATTTTTGTTATATATTTCAGCTTCAAAAAGTGATATTCCCAGTAGAATGTGTGTTTGCCTATTATTCCGGTTCATTTGTGGATCTCTGCAATCATCATTTTCATCAAAAATGCTTTACCAGCCAGGCCAGCGCAGCTCAGTGGTTGGCGATGCTCCTGGCCAGCTCAGTGAGGAACCTGGGAAACCACGGCAGGAACTGGTTTGACAAGGGCGCTTGGCTCTCCTTTGGGGAGGGCCGTGTCCCCGACTCCGGCCGTACAGTGTATTGCGGACGGCACATCACAACGGTGACCGGAAAGCAGGGATTTGGTGACAAATGGTGTCATGGTGACAAGTAAAATGCTGCCCACAAATAAAGGCCTCGAGTCACTGCTCCGAGGAGGGAACCAGCTGCAGCACGACACAGGCTGCGTCCCCAGGGCCGCTGGGCTCCAGGTTTGCAGCCTCTGCAGGGTCCAGCGTCCCGGGCTGGCTGTGCCTGTGTTGCTGTCTCACACGTGCATGCACTTGTGTATGGGGGTGTTTTCTACACACAGGATGCCGTGTGTGAGACATAACCTATACCACGCGTGTCCTGCTAAGGGCGGAGGGTCTGACCCGGAGAGGAACACAAGGGCGGCTGTGCCTCCTGCTCACACGCTTCTCCTTGAATCGAGAGGTGAGACTGACGTGTTTGGCTGCGTCATTAAATAAAAGAACAAAGTAAAAATGGGAACAAATAGAAAACTTTCTACACAGCCAACCAGCCAATATTCGCTGTCACCCCCATCACAGGGCGCGGCTCTCTCTGTTACTATCTACATCTCTGATTTCTGCAGAATCGGAAGGAAGGCGGGTGGGGTTTCAGACTTAATTCATGAATTTCTTTGAAATTTCAATTCAGTCTATTCTTTATACATGTATTGATCGATCTCAGAGAGGAAAGGAGAGGGAAAGAACCACCAATGCCCTGATTGGGAATCGAACCAGTGATGCTCAGCCACTGAGCCATGCGGCCCGATTTTAATTTAATAATTTAATTTAATTTAATTTAATTTAATTTAATTTAATTTAAAATCTGTTCTTAACCACTTACACTCGCGAAAGCTCCTATTCTTCCAGCAGCTCACGCGCATCGCCCGTTTACTAGAAAACATTTCCGAATGTCTATCTCCCTAATGACTGAACATGTTGTCTCTCTATTAGTAGGCAGTCTCCTTCCTGTCGCTTCTGCCTTGCTATGCGACAGGCGCTTGGGACAAATGGGTTCCAGTCGTATTCTTGCTCCCGGCCCTCACCTTCCTGGTCCCTTCCTGACCCTCCCGGGGAAGCTCTCTGGGTCTCACCTTTCGCCACCATCTTGGTTCCTCTGTGACTCCTTCTGCACTGATGTTGGTGGGAGAGCTGCAGGCAGAGAGGAACGCTCTGTGGGGCTCACGCTGCTGTAGGGGAGGCATCTGCTGGGGTTCGGATGGGTCCCTGGGAGGCAGCCGGGGCGAAGGGCACTGGTGGGAGTCCAATGGCCTGGCAGAGGGCAGGAGGGGCCAGTGGGGACCAAGGAGGGTGAGCACATCTCCTATTGGGTCTGGGACGTCCAGAGGGTGAGCATGTCCATCTCCTATTGGGCCTGGGATGTGCAGAGGGTGAGCATGTCCATCTCCTATTGGGCCTGGGACATGCAGAGGGTGAGCATGTCCATCTCCTATTGGGTCTGGGATATGCAGAGGGTGAGCATGTCCATCTCCTATTGGGCCTGGGGTG
>PVJC01032897.1:0-19668 GCA_004026665.1 Murina feae
ATATATATATATATATTCTAAGGAGAGAGAGACATACATGTATACTCATTAGACAAGGGACTCTTACAACTAAATCTATTCACAACCTAAATGATAAAATACTTATTTTAAATGAAATTTTCACTGTGTTTGGTACTATTGGTTGACATGTGAACTTAGAAATGATTTACAAAAAGACAAAATGGCCCTGGCCAGTTTGGCTCAGTGGATAGAACGTCAGACTGCCTGGGTTGCGGGATTGATCCCCAGTGGGGGGCGTGAAGGAGGCAGTCAATCAATGGTTCTCTCTCATCATTGATATTTTTATCCCTCTAGCTTCCTCTCTGAAATCAATAAAAATATATTTAAAAAAGACAATGTTAAATTTATAGCTTTGTTTGCTTTGATCAAAATGTATTCTGAATATATTCTAACAATTGTGATGTAATCCAGATTAATTTGCACTGAAGTAATGCAGTCATTAGAAAGGAAATCAGAAAATGGGTGTTTGTAGAGAATTATGAGAAAAGAGGTGAAATTTCAAGACACTGAGTATGTTGTAGGCACTGATTTTGTCAAGTCCACAAACTCTAATATGTAATGTTTATTGAATAGTTGTGGGCACTTTTGTGATACATTAGATATATAGGCACCTTTAGAAATGTTCACACTATTTTCTTTTGCAATTCATTTATAAAATGTTGAACAGTTTAATTATGAAAATTAGGATTTTGCCTGACATATTAAATGGCAGTTTGGATTGCCTGGATATGCATTAAGAGCTCTATATTATTAATGTGTCAATTTTGTGAAAATTGACTCTTAAATGGTTTTTATTCAGTCCTGAATGAAAGAGAACTTTTCAAGTACTGCACCAGTTATCATGGACAAACTTCACAGCAACTGAATGAGCTCTTAAATTATAAAACAACATGTGTGTAGTTCTAGCAGTGTATAAAAACAGCATAAGTGAATAAGTCAGGGCTATCAATAGCAAGATCTGATATATGAAGTGAAAGAAATAAAATAAGAGATATTACCAGAGAAGGATAAATCTATTTAGAGATAGAATTGTAAATGAGATGGAGAAGCTAAAAGGAGATGTGAAAAAGTCATTATTTCAGATGACAGAGGCTACAGAGAATAACAACAGTCACATGAATTTATGAGAGGGCAGAGAAAAGACTGGTGTTGTGAAGCAGGGGGTTTCCCAGCAGTGAGGACGATGGAACCCCTAAGCGCTAGGATGCTTGCATGCGTGACTCCAGAGACCAGGTTCTGTGACCCAGGTCTAATTTTATTGAGGAAGTACAGTGGTATATATAGCGGAGGTGGCCAATCACGGAATGCCAGGTCTTCTTAGGGAGCCAATGAGCGTAAAGGTCGGGGTACTGAGTACGTGGCTCTAGGAGGGGCTCAGGCAGGTGTTGCCATCTTCCTGGTTTGCCAGAAAGATCTGAATTGCTGGAGTGTGCTCACAGCATTGCATCAGCCACTGCACCAAGATAAACCTCCTGTGCTCTACCTACAGTGTTATGTAAACATTGGCTTAATTATAAACTCTTTATGTATTAACCATACAGGCTGTTTATTAACAATATTACTGCCTAGTTTTTTAAGGTAATGCTATCATTGCTGAAAGAGCTATTAAAATAAAAGAGGCTCACTGTTGTTTTGCTTTTTATTTAAAGGGTCAAGCCTTTTCAAGGGGAACTCGAAGATATACTGAAATTCTAATGGTTTCGCCATGTGTCTGAAACTTATATAAGCTGATATGTACACCTATCTACACGTTAGCTGCTCCTTGACTACAAAATACTAGTAATATCTGTCCATCAATATAGTGAATGTTCACTATGAAGAGTAGAGGGAAATGGCAGAATGTGCTTAATCATTACAAGAAAGCAAAGAAGCCTACTTTGGTCTGAGGACCCAAGAGTATAAGAAAACAAAGAGTATATATTAACTATATTTGGTTATGAATGATTTTGGAAAAAAAAGATAATAAATATCTTTCTTACCTTATGCATGATCCTACCATGCATACAAACTCGCTCATAGTTAGGACAATGGTAAACACTGCTGTCCAACATACAGGCAAAAGGCAGTAAAGTACTGCCTTGGTTTCTGCCAGGGGAACCTTGTTCCTCAATGGCTTTTCCTTGCAGGAACTCACAGGAGGTCTTCACTTTATTTGATATGTTTCCTTGAATTTGCATTATGCTGCAGACCTCTCAAAATTGAACAGGCTTTTTTTTTTCTTTAATCAACCAAGTGAGGCACGGAATGTAAGTTCATTGTGTGGGAGCTGAGTAAATGAGGATGCTGACTGGGATATCACAACTCACTTTTCATGGACTGTTAAAACTAATTATGGTAATTGGGTAGCTGGTTTAACAGTTTATGCCTAAGCAATCTTCAGAGAATATCTACTTTGTTTCATCTTCTGGCTAAGACCGATGTGTTTTTATAGACTCTTTAGTATTAGAGATAGAAGAGACCTTAGGAATCATCTAGACAAATCAATGCACAATTTGTAATAGGTAATACTTTTTAATAATTAGGTATCTGAATATGCAATAAATTAGTTTTATTAAATTTAATTATAGCTATTTCAAAGTTAATCTGGTTATAATGTAATTCTCACTCATTTGCATATATTTGTTTGAATTATAGAGAAAAGGGAGCAATTTATGATTAATACTAGAGGCCCGATGCACAAAAATTTGTGCAAGAATGGGCCTTCCTTCTCCTGGCTGCTGGCACTGTCTTTGTTCTAGCCTGGAGCTGCCTTTCCACCTTCCCTCACTGCCAGAGGCCTGGAGCAGCTGGGGTGGAACACCTGCATCCTGCCCCACCCCAGCCGCTCGGCTCCTGCATATGCAAATTAACCCATCTTTGTTGGGTTAATTGGCAAACTCACTCTTGATTGGCTAGTGGGCATTGCAAAGGTATGGTCAATTTGCATATTTCTCTTTTATTAGTGTGGATTGGAGAGGTAAGTGGATATTATTCATAAGAAAGTAAATAATACCTGTTGTGATGGGAAAAAATTTGAGACCTATAGATTTAAAATGACCTGTTCAGGGTAGTTGCTTAATCCTATATAATAAAGAGGTTATATGCGAATTGATCTTCATGTCATCACACAAGATGGCCACCATCATGTGGTCAAAGATGGCCACCACATGATTGCCGACAGGGGAGGATAGTTGTGGGCTACCAGGCCAGCAGAGTAGGGCAGTTGGGGGTGATCAAGCCTGCAGGGGAGGGCAGTTGGGGGCAACCAGGCTGGCAGGGGAGGGAAGTTGGATTCAATTGGGCCAGCAGGGGAACAGTTAGGCATCGATCAGACTGGCAGGAGAGTGGTTAGGGGGTGATCAGGCTGGTAGGCAGGCAAGTGGTTTGGAGCCAGCAGTCCTGGATTGTGAAAGTGATGTCTGATTTACGATTTACAGTTTAGGCCCAATCCCTGTGGGCAGGCTGACATCCCCCCGAGGGGTCCCAGATTGGAGAGGGTACAGGCTAGGCTGAGGGACACCCCCCCTCCCAGTCCATGAATTTTGTGCACTGGGCCTCTAGTTAGAACATAATAACAGAACTTCAAAATGCTGTCAATTTTTCTCCTACTTCAATCTCTAAAATCTTTTGGATTCAGAAAATAAATGATGGGAGACAGGAAGCATTTTAATAATCTTTCATTGCCGATCCCTCTGTTGGACATCTAAAGAAATGCATGGCAGCATCAAAACCACGATGTGGCAGAAGAGAGCTATTTCAAAGCCATTGCAAACCCAGTGAGCAGATGGACTAGCCTTTGGTTTTGCCACACACAATAGTGAGGGATAACATGGTCCCACATGGTGTGCCATGCAAGGCTCAGAAATCTGGGTAAAGCATCATGCATATCACAAAAGGAATTTTATAGTTATATAAATTTAACCATTCCTAACTTAGAATAAAAGTAAATGCATCATCTTCTGTTCATTGTTAATGGAAAAGATCTGGCAAGAGAGGAGGTGGGAAGAAATTAAGAATTCTGTTTGACCATATTAAGAATTGAGATATCTATCAGATATCCAATTGGAATTTATATACACATGTGAAGCTCAGGGAAGTGTTCATCACTGAAAAGAAATACTGGGGCTCATATAGGAGTTAGTATGCAGAGAGAAGATACTATATAAATGTTTCTTGACTATAAGTAGCTATTATTTCTGAAGGAAAGTAGATACATTCCATATTCTGTTGGGAAGTTGCTACTGCACATGTTTAAAAAGCTAATATTTTAAGTGTTTACTATGTGCCAAGCACGTTTTCATATATCTTATATTTGTTAAAATGATATTTAATTATATGATTCTGATAATACTTATCAACATAGAACACAACATGGCTAAGGCTGGGGCACCCAAAGAGCCTAAGAAATCAAATTTGCCTGCAGCCTGAGAACAATCTAAATGCTTCTGTCAAACTCCCGGGGAGTCCTCTGGCTCTGTCTTAGAGAGATGAGATCCTGAGGTTAGTGAGCCCTTTTATTCACAGGTGGAGGGTCTGAGTTCCTCTTTCCCAGTTGGAGACTGGTCACCCTCACAAAGGCACCCGCAAGCCTGGGTAGTACATGCTTCTGGACTCATGATGACTTTGCCTTATTTCCTTAGAGCACTGTCACATCACAGAGCTTTCCTGTTCATTCCCTTCTATGTCTGAGAAGAATTAAAAAAAGCTTATTTTTTAAGTGACATGAACGTTCATATTGAGTGGGTTTTTATCTTTTTATGATACCATTTGAGAAGACAACTCTTGTCCTGCTTTGGATTGTTCTGGTCATCAAAGGCAAAATGCCAGCCTTCATTGATCCAGCTGTGACCCAGCTTGGCCATTTTGAGGAAACCATGCTAATGTAGAGCAGAGGAAACATGTTTGCCTTGTTTCAAAACGACCTACATATAAATTAACCTAAGAGGCATTGGTTAGAGATTACCTTGGTTAAAAACAATTTCTGCAGAAGTTAAATTGACATATTAATACATTTACTTATGTTTTATTGTGGAAAATATAAACAGCATCAGACAGACAGACACACACACACACACACAGACTCCAAGGTTTGCATTTGATACTACACATACATAACACAGAATAAAAATTGTGTAGGTAATCTGGCTGATATTCTTTTTGTTGACAGTGTTGACAATTTCCAAGCATAAATAACCCATAGAGTATGAGATTCCTGAACTACACTGGCAGAAGTGAATAATGATTGTGTAAAGTTTAAATATGACTTTCTGTGGAAGCCAGACCTGCTAGAAGGAGGAGTAATTTTTAAAACTCATATCCTATTAGAGGTCATTATACTTATAAAAAGGAAAAAAAGCCATTTTTACAGAAAGAAAAGATAGTGTTTCAGTTATTTTTACTCATAAATGTTTCTCCAAACTGATTTCTATTGTAAGCACCTAGGGATTCACCTTGAGCTCAGAAGTTCTGCACGCATGGAGTTACGGATATTTCACACCGTGCGAAATACAGAGCAAACTAGCAATTTGTAAGGAATTGCTTTAAAATGCTGTAAGGGGTAAGGCTATTTCCTGTGAGCCTGATTAGCTAAAAAGGGGTTCTCTAATGAGGATATGATTACTAGCTTCAAGCTTTATGATTCTTTGCGGGAAATGTCATTGACTGTCTAAGAGCATTTTAAGAAATGGATTTGGAATGGAAAACAAGCACTGCCCAGAAGTCATGTATATATGAAACTTCTATTCCTGGCTCATTCTCTCGTTTATTAAAATTCTAGCTTCAGTTTCCCTATGTGTAGACTAGAGATATGGTGGCTGTCCTTCCTGATGCGGTGTGATGGTGAGGATCAAGTGGCAAAACACATGGATAACATAGGAACATGAATATAGCAAAGTTATACAATTTTATCTATAAGTCACCTGGATTCACACAATCCAAATGAAATGCTTTAATATTTAATAAAAATCTAAGTGAACATTTTAAAAAGTGATAGATTTATAAGAAACACCTTTAAAATTTACTTTTTCTAAATTGTCCTATTTACAAAATATAGATGAGTGCTGGTTTCCCAGTAAGTTACGTCTGCAAAGTTTTAAAGCAGCCAAGCAATTCTCAGTAGAGAATATTTTGAAAACCAGATAATCTTCAATAGAATATAGAAAATATTTGTGAATTATTTCTGAGATTGTACATTTTAAAGCTCCTGGATTACTTATTCAAATTTGTTCCCATCTTCCCAGTTATTCTCAAGCACCATTATTCAACATGGTATGGGCAGTGTGGTTATATTCAAGGAAAACAGAACTCAAATGATGGCATATAATTCATTCATTCATTTGGTCAACAATATGAAATATTGGTTGAGCATTTACTATGTGCCAAGGCAGTGGGGATAGAGCTATGATAAAAGCAGGCCAAGTTTTTGTCTTAAGGGAGCTCGCATTTTGTTGTTGAAGATAACCAGTGCAGGAAAGGATGAGCCATGTCAATATGTGGAGTAAAGAGCTTTGTCAGCAGAGATAATAAAAACCTTAAAAAGCATATTTGACATATTGGAAGGACAAAAGGAGGTCAGGATGGCTGGAAGGGAATGAGCTGGAGGAAGAGTGATACAAATAAAGATGGAGCAGTTGGAAGGGCCCGATAAGATGTAGGAGTTGAGACCAAGAATATTGAATTTTATAGACTCAGTGCACATAAAACGGTTGGATTAACAACTTTTGGTCACTCACTTAACATATCAACTCTTTCTCAAAACACTTTATTTAATAGATGTGACATAGAATGTGATATTTTTATACCCAGTTTCAGGCAGACGCACTCACCAATTTATTTGGCACACGGGTCATGTTCAGAGAATAACATAAAGGACAAATGTGAATTGTGCATCATTGTGGGATGGACCCACTTTGTGTGGATTTGTGTAACTACATGGAGCCAGACGGGTAGAAGGGTAAGCATCTTCTACAATCTTCTGTTTGTTGAATGCACATGCTCTATTCATGTATTTGAAAGCACCTTCTTTGTTTAGCCTTAATTTGGCCCCAAACTTGTTCCCTGTGATATACCTTAATTTTTTAAGTAAAGCTTGAGTATAAAGTAACCATGAGTCCTAAAAAGTAAAAAAAAAAAAAAAGTGAACAACATGGCACAGAAAGCATAATTCATTGACAAAAGATGGCTCCCTTTCAACCTCCTTCATCATCCACTAGTAAGACTCTTCCTCCTTTGACAAGCACCTCATCAAAAAAAAAAAAAAATATATATATATATATAGTATCACCTGACCTATGGGGCTCAGTTGGTTGGAGCATTATTACACACACTGAGAGGCTGCTGGTTCAAACCCCAGTCAGAGGCATGTAGGAGGCAGTCAATCAATGGTTTTCTCTTCCCTCCACCCCTCCCTCTCTTCCATTCTCTCTAAAAACCAATGGAAAAAATATCCTTGGGTGAAGCCTGACAATAGCAACAACAAAAGTAAATAAACAAATAAAAACATTAAAAACTATATTTGTATCAAATTGTGCATATTGTGTTTATTCACTTTCAGTTATTGTTTGTATTAATTTTTATCATTAAATAGATATTTTTTTCTAACTGTAAATCTTATTTGGGTGTCTTGGGTTGAGATAGAATGCATCATAGTAATTTCAATTAAAATTACTGAATTTTAAAAATGAATGTAAACACTTTTCACTTATAGCAGACTGTTGAGGGGTAAATGAAACTCATTAGATGAGAGAGAGCTGTGTTTTGAGATGGGAGGCCCTTGAAGAGCCCAACTAATTAAACACAGGTTATCTATTTCAAGTTGACTTGCTCTCTCTGCAACTCTATCTAGAGTGGCAACATTTACATGGCTTTATTTATCTTATCTAATAAAAGCGTAATATTAAAATTGACCGTTTCTTCCGGACACCTAAGCCATGCCCACCAGCCAATGAGAGCAGCTGTATGCAAATTAACCCAGCCAAGATGGAGGCTGGCACTCACAGAACTGAGTAAACAGGCAGCTTCCATTGCAGCAGGAGTAAAACTGTTTGCTGGCCGCTGGATTTCTCCCCACTCCAGGAAACAACATATTTGCAACATTGTCTCAATTATAGAAGCCTCGGATTTGAAGCAGACAGGAGGCTTCGTTACCTGACTAGGCTCGGCTTAAAGAAACAGTGTATCAATTATAGAAGATAAATAAACCCCAGGAACCTGCTTCCAGCCAGCCTTGCTGGGGCATTGGGTCAATGGGAGCTGTGGGCAGCCTGAAAGCTTGAAAACACCCCTCAGCCCATCATCCACGCTGGCTACACCCTAATGGTGTGAGGGACCCCACTGGGCCTTGGCCAGCCTGCAGACAGCCATCAGTTCCTCACCCAGGCTGGCCAGGTACCCCAGTAAGGACCCAAAACCTGAAGGGACTGTGGGCAGCCTGAAAGCCTGCAAATGGCGCTCAGCCCCTCACCCAGGCTGGCCACACCCCCATGGGGTCAGGGTCTCCACTGGGGGGCTTGGCCAGCCTGCAAACAGCCATCAGCCCCTCACCCAGGCTGGCCAGGCATGCCAGCAGGTGGACATCCCCAGAGGGGTCCCAGACTGCGAGAGGGCACAGGCCGGGCTGAGAGACCTCCCGAGCGCACAAATTTTTGTGCACCAGGCCCCTAGTTTATTTATATTTTTGCTAACAATAACCAATGACAATAGCAAAAATAACAAAAGGTTGCCTTTAAACACACAGCCTAATTTTTACTTAGCTAAACACAATTGGTAACACACAAAAATAAAAAACAACAACAACAACACTTAATTTTATATTTATCACATCCTAGAATAGAGATTGAATACCAAACATTTGAAAATTTGTTTTTGGTAAATATATATATATATATATATATATATATATATATGGACTCATGATTACTTTATACTCAAGCTTTACTTAAAAAATTAAATCATATAGTACTATTCATCTCTATTTACTGTATGTTGGAGGCATATTCTCTGACTGGAAGTAGCAATCATCAGAGTTGGGCATGACTCAGAAGATGAACCCCATGTAGTTGGGTTGCAGACATGTGATTTTAGATTTAAGTTGCTGTTGAATAACAGTCTTGAAGTGATAAATGGCTATTTGATCCATGCTAATTTTGCCTCCAATGCCTGAAAGACAGAAGAATGGCTGATAAAACAAAAGAAAATTACAGCAGGAAAAGCAAAATTTCATTTCAGCCAAAGGGGTATAAGGGGCATTCTGTGAACACTTGGGTATATAGGAAGATTGATTTACATTGGAAGGGTTTTACTAGAGGGGGCATAGGAAAGATCTATAAAGAAGATTGGAGAGGGGGACAAGGGGTAATTAAATGGGCAATGATAACTAATCCGTATTCCTTGAGGAGGACTGATAAACTTTATCCTAGGGTAATTAATACCGAGTGTTTTCAGAGACTTCAAAATATATTTTGCTGCATTTATTATTTATAAGTAAAACAAGGGTATTGTTATGCTCTGAGAGTGTCACTGTGATTATTTATTGAGCATTATGATAAGCATGCCATTGCATTCTCTCATTTAATTCTTATCCTATGAGGTAACTACTATCATCATCCATAACTGGGGTTCAGTGAGGAAGAGCAGTTTGCCGAAAGCTACCCATAACAAGTGGAAGAGTTGAGAGCCCTCATTCTTAACCACAAATAAATCTGCCATATTAAATCCCAAACTCTTCTTATTTTAATATAAAATAGGTATCCCTTAATTTACATTCCAGGTTTACAGTGCATTAGCATACACATTCCAAATGCACCTGACTCTACTAGCCTCACTCAGACACAACTCCCCGCTACTTAAACAGGAACTGTAAGGTAACACTCAATTTTGAAGACATGTGTTGAGAGTACAAAATAAAGTGCTGTTTTTAAATACAAATTCTAAATCATTTGAAGTGCTGGTGCCAGTATATATGAAAAAAAATTCACTGACACAGTAAACAAAATTTAATTTACTGTTTTACATTGGGAATTAGAAAAGGGAGCAAAAAAAAGAATTGACCTTTACACCAAAAATTTCAGACACATAATTTACATGCATATTGTGGTTAAATTAACTAACAGTGTGTGAGATATGTACATAAATGATGAAACTGAGTTTCAAAAAGGTTAAGGTCATACAGCTATCAAGTTGCAGATCTGAGATTTTAAAAATCAAATGCAACATATTTCAAAACTTTTCATTTTCTTCCACTAGCCTATGCTTTCTGGTGGAATTATGATCAAATTAGTATAACTTAGCTCTGTGTACATGTTTTATGAAAAATTATATGTAAACAAAAGGGCATTTGATTAAATATTGAGGAGGCAGATTGTTTCAATACACATTGCAGACCAAAATTACTGAAATTGGTCTGCCTCCCCCCAAAATGAAAAAATGCATTATATGAAAAATTTATTGATACAATTCAAAATATTCAGTATCAGTTTATGTCATGGAGGTTTAATGAAAATATAAATTTTAAACTTAAATGAAATCAACAATAATGAACATTAATTGAGCATTAAGTGTGTAGCCAGGCACTGTGCTAAGTACTTTACATATACATTAAATTAATGATCACGAGCCTATTGGGCCCTTCATATCCTGGCTTCTGCTGTGTCTTCAACCTTGACAGCACTATTTATATTAGTGGCTTACTCGGTGCTAATCCATAGATTGGTGCTAATCTGGCAACAAAGGTTACACCTTAAATCTAAGAAAGTACATGCCAAGAGAAAAACCTAAAGTATTCATATTAACTAAATGTTTATAATAAGTAAAAGCTTTCCATAACATGACAAAGTACGTTATTTTTTTAAAGATACATTTTATTGATTTTTTCAAAACATAATTTATTTCTCTTATTAGTGGAATAATAAAAAAATAAAATATTTTTTAGACTGAAAAACTATATAGAATTTATAGACCAAATTATAGACCCAGTGAAATCTAAAACCAGTGCTAATATTCTACTTTTTAAGAAAATTTAGAGGAAGAGAGAGGGATAGAGAGTTAGAAACATCTATGAATGAGAGCATCGATCAGCTGCCTCCTGCACACCCCCTACTGGGGATGTGCCCGCACCCAAGCTACATGCCTTTGAAAGGAATCAAACCTGGGGGGACCCTTCAGTCTGGAAGCCGACACTCTATCCACTGAGCCAAACCGGTTAGGGCCATATTATTTTGTTTTAATATTCAGTTCACTTCATTAGTCGGTAGATTACTCATGGGTTCTAACAATTAGTCCCATACTAGTATACAACTCAAGAATTGGATCAAAATATTAAACATGTTTAATAAATCTGGTATAGTAGATTTGACTTTTGGAAAATACTGATCTGATTATAGAAATGAAGACTATGTCCAGGGCATCCATCTTTCATAGCTCTTTTTTCCTATAGGCGACAATATTTAAATCAGATTTATTTGATCAACTGAGGAGTTACCTTATTTAGTGAAATATAAGACACTCAGATCATTATATAGTGAATTATAGATGAATCTCACTTATCCAACAGAAGGATCCCATTCTAGTACATGTACTAGTGCTACAGTAGTATGCAGGGTAGGCAGAGTAGGTTTATAGTTGTGAGTACACAAAACAGTTTATTCTTATGCTAGTATTTATTAATATTTTCAATACAACCAGTTGTATGGAAAATGATATAATAATGAATAATAATATGTACGTTTACTTACTTATTCTCCTAAATATGATTTATTTTCCAGAAAATATCTTTAAATAATTGCTTTATTTTCTCCTTCTGTATTACTTTGGATTCACTAAACTGTTTTGCAGAGCATAATAGTTAAGCAATTAGTATTTGGATGAAATGCGTTGAAATGATTATTAGTTTTTCTCCTAAAGAAACAGTTGGTTTGTGTTCTCCATGGTGGGCAAAGCTACTGAAGAGCTCATACCTAGTGAAGGCTCATGGTGAATGCCTGATTTGAACATTTTCATGTTCTATTATAAAATACTGTTATGCAGGATTAAAGGAGCTGTCTATAATTCTCTTATTATTTTCTGCATAGACTTTCCAAATGGTGGTTCAGTATTTTTTGTTTTCTAATAATATTTGATATTATCAATAGATGTTTTATGCATTGTTGAATGAGACCTACTATTCAATAAACAAAGCATAATTAAAGTTTGTATGTAGTTCCATATGAAGGGGAAGAGTTTATTGTACTATACTGTTGCAAGGAATATTTTATAGATAAAGAAGAAAGAGAAATACAGTAATTATAAATTATGTGTCAGACAAGGCAATGTTTAATTTTATATTCCTTTTGGTACTTATAAATAGTAATGTATACAATCATCATAATCTCTTGATCTAGTATCAGAATCGTTCATAGGTATTTTGTATTAAGGGAGGCACCATCTTAGAAAAGGATAAGTTAGGATTTTAATAGAATCTTCCTTTGCGTTTAGTTACTAATCTCATTTAAATGCTTCCTTTTTCCTCTTAAGAATGCCTTCATAAACTTTCATCGACCAAATGACTTGTTCCTAGGCTGAGTAGAAAAAAAAATGCTTCATGCATCTGTTCACTCTTTCATCTAGATTGTATTCATTGACTATCTGCTTTGTGCCAGATGCGGAGAACAGCACAATTAACAAGGCATGTGTTTGCCTCAGAAGATCTCAGTCTGGTGCAAGGAGGCCAACAAGGCAACCAAAAATGACAACACAGAGTGATAACCATAATAGAGACATGTGCAATCTTGGCCTTCCTAATTGCCTTAAGAGATGGGATGGTAGACTTGGGACTGTGGTAAATGTATTTCCAGAAAAGCTTTTAAGAGGCACTGACGCATGATAGTCCTGAAATATAAGTACAAGATGATCAGCAAGGTAGAATAAAGAGGTTCTAAGTATGGGGGATTAGTAAATTAAAACAAATGGTGCCACATACAAAAAAGCATAATATATTCAGGGAACTGAAGTAATTGAGGATGGTTGAATTGAAGTGGTTAGAAATATGAATAGATATACAACTGAAGGCATGGTAGAAACCAGAAGTAGGTTTATAGTTGTGAGTATACAAAACAGCTTATTCTATTCTTATATTATTAATATTTTCAAACAGTTGTATGGAAAATAATATAATGAATACACATTAATATATATGTTTACTTACTTTTTCTCCTAAATATGCTTTATTTTCCGGAAAATACCTTTAAATAATTGCTTCATTTTCTCCTTCTATATGACTTTGGATTCACTAAACTGTTTTTGCAGAGCATAATAGTGAAGCGACATGAAGAGGCCTATAGATTATGATGACTTTAAATATATATAAGTCTATGAGGATCTGCTGAAGAATGTTGAGTCGAAAGGGTAGGAGTTGGATATTAGAAAACTTATTCTAGCATAAGAGAGGAGGGTGGAAAGGAGGACAGATTGGAGACAAAACTACTAGAAAGTTTCAAGAAATAGTGAACTTCTATTCTAGGAAAGGTCAGTGGGCATGCTGAAAAGAAGACCAAGTAGCTGAAATACAAGTTAAAAGAAGCAGGACCTTGCTACTAACTGATGTGGAGGCAAGCAGAGTGAAAATCCTAACTAATAAAAGCGTAATATTAAAATTAACCATTTCTTCGGGACACCTAAGCCATGCCCACCAGCCAATCAGAGCAACTGTATGCAAATTAACCCAGCCAAGATGGAGGCCGGCACTCAGGGACCTGAGTAAACAGGCAGCTTCCGTTGCAGCAGGAGTGAAACTGTTTGCGAGCCGCCTGGGCTTCTCTCCGCTCCAGGGAACATCATATTTGCAACAAATGTTTCAATCCTAGGAACTGAAACAAACAGCAGGCCGGGCCTGACTTCTAATTAAACATTGTTTCATATATAAGCCAGAGCTGAAGCAGAGAGGAGGTTTTGTTACTAGGCCCCGGCTTAAAGAAACAGTGTATCAATTATAGAAGATAAACAAACCCCAGAAACCTGCGCCCAGCCAGCCTTGTTGGGACATTGGGTCAATGGGAGCTGTGGGCAGACTGAAATTCTGAAAACAGCAATCAGCCCGTCACCCATGCTGGCCACACCCCAATGGGGTGAGGGACATTACTGGGGGGCTTGGCCAGCCTGCAAACAGCCATCAGCCCCTCACCCAGGCTGGCCAGGTACCCCAGTATGGACCCAAAACCTGAAGGGACTGTGGGAAGCCTGAAAACGGCCCTCAGCCCAACACCCAGGCTGGCCACACCCCAATGGGGTGAGGATGCACACTGGGGGTCTTGGCTAGCCTGTAAACAGCCATCAGTCCCTTACCCAGGCTGACCAGGCACACCAGCAGGTGGACATCCCCAGAGGGGTCCTAGACTGCGAGAGGGCACAGGTCGGGCTGATGGACCTCCCGAGTGCACAAATTTTTGTGCACCAGGCCCCTAGTGTTTTATAAGATCTGACCCTCATTTTACTTTGGATTTTTTATGGGTAAGATAAAAATTATAGCAGGAAAAATTGGCTTATTGAAGACCAAAGAGCATAGAGCACATGCTGTGCGTATTGTCTCTGAGCTATCCTCAGGACGTTCTGCCAATGTTTACAACCATAGGAAGAGAAAGGCCTAGTGGGTACGGACACAAACTGCGGAGCTCCATTTTCTGGATCTGAGCCCTAGATCTACTACTATTTACTAGCTAGGGGATATTTGAAGATATATTTTACCCTGTATAAGCCTCAACTTGTTTGTATAGAAACAGTTGTTATAAACATTATATGAACTATCTCATAGAAAATGCATACCAGTGCATGGCAGAAACAGGTGCCCAACAAAGTTTGCTGCTGTTCTTGTCATTATCAATATAAAAATAGGGAGTATTATGAGTCTTATGTACAAGAGAAAAGTGGCCATGGATTTGTATCAGCATATGAATGGTTCCTTACTTTTTCATCCAGTTATCTACTGTCTCAATTATCTCTTGCTACAATAACCACTGCATAACAAACAAACCCTAAATTCTTGAGTGTGCACATTAGCTGTGTACTGCTTCTGGTTTAGCTGGGCTCATTTATATTTTTGTAGTTGCTGTGAAGTGCTGATTTGGTATGGGGTCTCTCATATGGTGGAAGGTTGACTTGCTATTGATTAGTATACAAGGGCCTCAGTTATTTTTTATGTGTCTGAAATTCCTCCACTAGGGTTTAGTATGTGCTCAGGGAGAGGCAACTATACAAACCAGACAAGTACAACTGTATATGAAAATACGCACATATTCTTATCGAGCCTTTGATTGAATGATGATTGATAACATCTCTTTGGCTATACAAAGTCACATGGTTGATCTCAGAGTCAGACTGTGTGGAGTTTACAATATTAGAGCACAGGAGGGTGGAGATAGAGGGGAGAGGTATTAATTGAGACTATTAATGCAGTCAATCAATTGATCTACCTCTTGACCTAGAGCTATAAAATCACACTCTGATCAGAAGACAACATTATATTTCTTCTTCCTTTCATAAACTTGATTCTTTCTATTGCATAATTTATTCTCCCCTGATCTGTGTATGTGTCTGATCTCTGGGTCATTGCTCCTTTGTGTGTTAGTATGGAAGGATTTCTGTATCAGATTTCTAAATTAGAACCACTTTAATGCTGTTTTTGTTAAAGGCAACATTCAAAATAGCATTTTGATAAATATTATTACAAGCCTTGAATCACTCATTCCATCAATATTTATTGAACATTTTCAATCTTCTGGATCCTATTTTAGATGCTAAGAATAGTGGTGAACACAATGGGCATGTTGTTTTATCTCATACATTTACATTCTAGTAGGGGAAACAATAAACAGGTAACTAAAATATACATAAGGTATTTTTCTGAGCCTGATAGAGTGTATGAGAAAAATAAGGCAGGATGAGTTCATCAAGAATGAGAGGATAGTTAGGAAAGGCTTACTTACTTACTCAAATGGGTGTGTTTTGAGCTGAGACATTTAGGATGAGGTCTCAGTCATGCAGAGATTTAGATAAAGAGGATTCTTAGTGGATGGAAAAGGCACTAAAGGCCTGAGGTGGGAAAAAGCTTAGTTCATTGGAATATCAGGAAGCGGATTAGATTGCTGAATGAGTATAAGATGAGAAGAGGTCAGACGTTTGGAGCCTTTTATACCAAGGTAACTTTTGGAGTTTATTGGAAAAAAAATCTAATGCTCCAAAAAGTCTCTTTTCCCTTATAAAAATCCAAAATCTTTAAAAAATATATATTTTATTGATTTTTTTACAGAGAGGAAGGGAGAGGGATAGACAGCTAGAAACATCAATGAGAGAGAAACATCGATCAGCTGCCTCCTGCACACTCCCCACTGGGGATGTGCCCGCAACCAAGGTACATGCCCTTGACCGGAATCGAACCTGGGACTCTTCAGTCCACAGGCTGACGCTCTATCCACAGAGCCAAACCAGTCAGGGCTGTCTAAAATCTTTTTTCTCATCTCCCCCTTCATGTAGAAGACAAAATGTGTTTTGTTTTGTTTTCCTGGTTTCATCATCTGCCCTTGTCTTACTCCAGGGAATACCTAAATCCAGTTCAACCATTCACATTATATGTTTGTTTGTTTTACTGAAATCTACACTAGGAATTGTCACAAAAAGGAATGTAGATATCAATTTTTTTTTTGCCACAGACAAATACTTCATATGCTATACTACTGCATATAATTTTTAAATGATAAATTTTCATGCTGTGTAAATAGCAGCTTATAGGGTGGTGACATGGGGTAGGCTGGAGGTAAGGTGCATGTTGAAGCAAAGAAAGGGATTAAGAGGCCAATATGGAATATTGGATAAGAGAATAAATTAGACTAATCAAAATTATCTGATACTTTCTTCCATAGGGCATCTAATAGAGAAATAAGTGCATTATAGGCACAGAATATTTCTTCTTTGTTCACTTCTCACTTTTGAGGGAACATCTGACTCTTAGCTTTAGGAAAATCCTAAGAGCAAGGGATCTTGCACTAGAAAAAAATCACAGCATTTTAGCGGTGTTTGGAGCATTAACTTTATTGCAGAGTTAGACAATCTAGTAAAAATATTAACAGGAAATGGTTTTAAGCAAATTGTTTCTCCACAGGTCTTTGGAATTTCTGACTAGGCATTTAATCGTTATATTTTATTATTGGTTTAAGTAGGATATAAAGTCTAAGAGAAAAGTGAGTCAATCTAAAATCTAAGATATAAATATATAAACAATCACTAGTTGGCAACTCTAAATGGAAGGACATTACAAACTTGAATACTCTGAAGAGTCTTTAAGTTTTGATTGTATGTTCTTCAGAACAAACTATAGGAATATTTTCATTTAGGAATCTGAGTTGATTTTTCATTTTAAAGAATAATATTTGAGTAAAAATGGATGGTCATAGTATCTCTGTTTTAATAACTCCCAAGGATAGTCATGTAATTCCAAGAGGCAGAGCCAGAGAATAATAAAATAGAAATGCTTTATCTTTATAAAATGGGTAGAAAATGTAATTATTAATTTTACTTGAACTGATGCATTATGTCAGTACCCTAATACCTTTGGTGTCAAATTCACCTAATAGTAGTTGGTATCAAATTCATTTTTTTTGGTGGTTGTTACATGAGCAGTGAATTTAAGGTCAAACCTCTCTGCAGTGAATATTGGTATTCATGCAATTACATACACATACACCCTTAACAGCCTAGAAACGGCCTCTTCAGAACAGAAATTTATTGAAATTTTATGTGTATTTTCATACTGTGTATAATTCAGTTTGACAAATTCTCTTCATTCTCCAATATCACTTTCTCTCTGTATCTTAGTATTTCCATAGAATGTAAAAATACATACTAGTTTAGAATGGCACAGTTGCAGAGTAGAGCTGAATAGTATGATGAATTAGTATGATGAAGCTAGTATTCCAAGAATCTGCTTTGGATAACGTGGGGATGTGGATTTTAGTGCTTGATCCTCTTGCTCAGACTCGGTTGGGAGGCTGCCTGTCAAAGATTGTACTTTTCCTGTAGGGCTCAACTGGTAAAGGAAGTATAGGGGTGGCAATCGGCAATAACGTAGACTTGGTGGATGAACATGTCTGCATGCTTGATGTACCTTAACCATGGTTAAAGTACTATTACACCCTCCCTCACATCAGCCTGCAATAAGTACAGTCAAGAATTTAATATATATAGCTTAGAAAGATAAGAAACCTGGTTGTTGTTCATATCGGTTGGTAGAAATAATACCTCTAGAATCTTTCAATTTAAAGTGTCACCATGGAAGGGCAGCATCAGTATTACCTGAGGGTTTTTTACAAATTCAAAATCTCAGAAATGGCCTCTAACCTATAATTCAGTTTTAAAAATGGGCAGAGGACCCAAATAGACACTTCCCCAAAGAGGACATACAGATGGCCAATGGACGTATGCTCAACGTCACTAATCATCATGAAAAATGCAAATTAAAACAACAATGAGATACCACCTCACACCTGTCAGAATGGCTATCATCAATAAATTAACAAACAACAAGTTTTGACAAGGATGTAGAAAAAGGGAACCCTTGTGAACTATTGGTGGGATTGTATAGCCATTATGGAGGTTCCTAAAAAACAATATAGAACTACCTTATTACCCAAAATATTCTACATTGTGGGTATATTTCCCAAAGAATTGAAAGCAGGGTCTCAAAGAGACATTAGTTAACATATGTTCATTGCAGCATTATTCATGATAGCTAAAATGTGGAAGAAACCAAGTGCCCATCAATGAATAAGTAAGCAAACTGTGGTATTTATCTAATCTAATGAAAGAGTAATATGCAAATTAACCATCACTCCAAGACACCTAAGCCATGCCCACTGGCCAAGCTATGCCCACCAGCCAATTAGAGTGGCTGTATGCAAATTAACCCAGCCAAGATGGCAGTTGGCAGTCACAGAGCTAGAGCAAACAGGAGGCTTCTGTTGCACCAGCCATGGAGTTGAAACTGCCTGCCTAGACCGGCTGGGCCTCTGCTCAAGGCAACAATGTTTCAATTATAGAAGCCACAGAGCTGAAGCAAATAGGAGGCTTCCTTGTTTGACTAGGCCTCTGTTCAAGGCAACAAAGTTTCAATTATAGAAGATAAATAAACCCAGAAACCTGATTCCAGCCAGCCTCACTGGGACGTTGGGTCAATGGGAGCTGTGGGCAGCCTGAAAATGGCCCTCAGCCCCTCACCCAGGCTGGCCACACCTCTATGGGGTCAGGGTCCCCACTGCAGGCTTGACAAGCCTGCAAACTGCCATCAGCCCCTCACCCAGGCTGGCCAGGCACGCCAGCAAGTGGACATCCCCCGAGAGGTTCCAGACTGCGAGAAGGCACAGGCCAGGCTGAGTGACCCCCCAAGTGCGCAAATTTTTGTACACCAGGCCCCTAGTATATATATATAAGAGGTTAATATGCTAAGTGTTCTTCCATCTGTCTGACTAGTCCCAATGATGTGCACTGACCATCAGAGGCAGACACTCAATGCAGGAACTGCTGTGATGCGTACTGGACATTTACAAAGAAACAGCACCGTGGACCTGGCACTGACAAAGCAACTCTCAGCTTCCCCTAAGTGAGACACAGGTCCCATCCCCACCCCAGAGCGACAGCTCACCAAATCGCAGC
>PVJC01032898.1:0-19661 GCA_004026665.1 Murina feae
CCACAGATGGCCCTGATCACAGGCCAGGCCTAGGGACCCTGCCCTATATATTGGGAACAGTCTCTTAGATTTAAAATTAAGATGTGGCAAGACTACTATAATACTAAAAAAAAAAGATGCAGCAATGACATGCATAGACTCTGACTTGCACATTTTGTGGTCAGCCCTATTTCTGACTCTCATAACTGTGTAACAAAGCCAATTACTTAACTTCTTTCTGCTTCAGTTTTCCACCCATAAAATGGGTAAAATGGCACTACTGTACTACTTTTTATAATCAGGGCAAAAAAATGTGCAGTAGCTACCCATACAATAGCAAGATGCCTTTCACCTGTATGAAAAGTATGGTCACTGGTGCATGAAGCATCCCCTGGATTGTGAATTTAGAATCCTGTAGGGATTGGGCCTAAACTGACAGTTGGACATTCTCTGAGGGCATAGCTGGGCTGAGGGATCCCCCTCCCCCATACACGAATTTTGTGTACTGGGCCTTTAGTTATAAATAATGCTCCTTTGAACATGGGAGTACATATATTCTTTCAAATTGGGTTTTGGAATTTTTAGGATATATTACCAGAAGTGGAATTGCTGGGTCTATAGGCAGTTCCATTTTTACTTTTTTGAGGAAACTCAATACTGTTTTCCACAGTGGCTGCACCAGTCTGCATGCCCACCAACAGTGCACTAAGGCTTCCTTTTCCCCACACCCTCACCAGCAAAGATATTTTTAATGAATGCCTGGGCTTACATTCCACTCTGACTCATCAGAGCTATAACCCCTCTGAACATGTAACATTCTCTATATGCCTGTTTCCTCCCCAGTGTAGCAGGAATAATAATAATTTTCTTTTTAAAAAATATATATTTTATTGATTTCAGAGAAGAAGGGAGAGGGAGAGAGAGATAGAAACACCAGTGATGAGATTGGCTACTTCCTGCATGCCCCACACTGGGAATTAAGCCAGCAACCTGGGCATGTGTCCTGACTGGGAATTGAACTGTGACATCCTGGTTCATATCTTGATGCTCAGCCACTGAGCCATGCCAGCCAGGCAGAAATAATAATAATTTTCAAAACTATTGTGTGGAAGTCTTCTAAAATCCTGTATAATAAAGAGGTAATATGCAAATTAACTTTCACACTCTCACAAGATGGCTGCCTATGAGCAGGCCAGCAGGGGGGTTAGTGAAGGATGACCATACCATTGAACAAGCAGGTTCCATGGGGCAACCAGGCCAGGAGGAGGGTTAGTGAGGGATGACCAAATGACAGCACCAGGCTGCATGGAGCAACCAGGCCGGCGGTGGGGGGCAGTTGGGGGAAACCACACGAACAGGGAGTGGCAGTAAGGGGTGATGCAGCTGGTGTGGGGCAGTTAGGAGTGACCAGGTTGGCAGGGAGGGTATAGTTGGGGGTGACCAGGCAGGCAGGAGAGGTATAGGGAGCAGTTATAGGGTTAAGCCTCAGATTGACCTGTTGGCAAAGCCACAAACAAGTCCCAGCTTAGAGGGCACAGCCCTCTTAGCATAATTAGGTTTGACTTTATGATGCTCCCTAGATCTTATCTGGGTAGCTAATGGGCTGTGGGAGGTGCAGCAAGTGTTGCCAAAACAAGTGAAACTCACAAGAACACTGTAACTATGGTGACCACTACCTTGTTTACCTCTGGCTATAAAATCAAGACTCAGCTTGCTGTCTGGGTCTCTTTCTGTGGCCTCAGCCAGGCACAGGAAGATCCACCTACACCCAGATTATTCTCTTTATCTGTCTTTTCTACATCCTTTGATGCCTCCCCTCAGAGTCACCAAACCCTTGGCTATGCTGGCACAGCACAGGGAGGCAGTTAGGGACAACCAGGCAGGCAGGCAGGCATGTGAGCAATTAGGAGCCAGTGGTCCAGGACTGTGAAAGGGATGTCCGACTGCCTGTTTAGGCCCAATCCCTAGATTCCTAGATCAGGCCTAAACAGGCAGTCAGACATTCCCCAAGGGGTCCCAGATTGGAGATGGTGCTGAGTGGGCTGAGGGCACCCCCCCCCCCACCTTCGTGCACAAATTTCATGCACTGGACCTCTAGTTACTATATAATTTCTTAATATTACATTTTTTGTTGCTACACAATATTACATAACATTACATTAATAATGGCCCATAACTTATTTAAGCAATTTAGGTTACAATATTTTACTGTTATGAACAGTAATTGTTTATAAGCAATGTAAATGTCATTGTACTTTTGTCATTTCATGTTTGTATGTATATATTTCTGTAAATCCTAGACATGGTATCACTTGTCAAAAAATGTATGCATTCAATGTGCATACATTGAACTCTCAAAAAGTTTAAGCCATGGAAATTCTCTCTATGACTTTAATATTTCATTGCTAAATGATGATGTCTCATAACATTTCCCCCCCTTGAATTTTAGTCACTTCTTAAACTGTTATTTTAAGCTTTAATTTTAAAGCAATATATCTTAGAATTTTGTGTTTGCAATGTGGAGCAAGGAATGAAAAATAAAGTTAAAAGAACATGATGAATAGGTTGTAATACAGAGAAGATAATTTGATGGTAACATTACTGCCTTTTTTTTATTCAATTGGGTCTCAGAAACAATTAATTTTCCTCATGTGTGGCAGAATCATTTATATTTATTAAGTGATTTCTTGAGCCTTGCTTCTATCCATCCTAAAATGGCACTCACCACAACGTGCTCTTCAAGCTAAGTACCAATTTCCAGCAAATCACCGTAATTAATGCTAGTTAATTATTTTTATATTTTGCCTGTCTCATCTCTTCTCTTCCTGGACTCTAGCGACACTTATATCAGACATTTTTACAGATTTTTCCCTCATTCATCCTTTAGTCACATTCAGTATTATCACAAATGTTTTTTTCTGACCTACATTCTAGTTCGCTAAGTCACTTTTCAGCTGTTACCTAATTCCCTGTGAAAACAATACTTTGAGCTCTTAACTTCAGTAACTGTCTTTTGTAGTTATGGAGTTTGCACTTGGTTATGTTTTACAGTCCAATTTTTACCGGAACTCTAAATCTTGCCTTTTGTTTCCTCAAGCATATCAAGGAACCCATCTCTGTTAACTCCATCCTATGTGCTTCCTGGGTCACAAAGGCTGGTACTGCCTCGCCACCATCTCCTGGGCATTCATCTCTACAGGTCTAAGCAGTCTTCTGCCAGCCTCACTTCCTTCCTGCCTATTCAGTTTTGTTTTGCCCATGGGAGCACGCCTGCCCTTGGCATAGTGCGAGCTGGAAATGTTGATAAGATAATGCCCGCAGAAGTAGCATTCATGTAAAGATTGCTTGGAAGTTGATGGATGAAAATCCTGGTTACCTCACCTCTTGGGTGAGGAGAGGTGTTTTACAGTATCTCCTTAAGGTTTCTAAAGAAATTGAACTTCAGTTATCCCCAAAGGTAACTGTCTCAATAATTCATCCTTTATTAGTTTTCTTCTTTTCCTCTTCCTTACATCGCCATTTCTCTAAACATGTTTTCCTAGGTCATATGCTCTCAAATATATTTGTTCTTGACTACCTCTTTCAGGGCCTACTGCTAGGAGAAACCCATGTCATACTTGTGTGCTTTGTTCATTTTGATTGCTAGTTAGAAGTGGTATGTAAAATAGTATAGAAAAAAAGAAAGAAAGTGTGAATGATACTATCTTTTAAAGGTGATTTAAGTTATTTTTTTAGCAAGAAACCCCTGTCTAAAGCAGGGGTTGACGATTTTGTTTTTCTGTACAGGTCCAGATAGTAAATATTATAGGCTTTTAGGGCTATACTGCCTCTGTCATCACAACTCAGCTGTACCACTGTAGCAACCAGTGGTTCTCAACCTTCTGGCCCTTTAAATACAGTTCCTCATGTTGTGACCCAACCATAAAATTATTTTCATTGCTACTTCATAACTGTAATGTTGCTACTGTTATGAATCATAATGTAAATGTCTGATATGCAGGATGGTCTTAGGCAACCCCTGTGAAAGGGTCATTCGACTGCCAAAGGGGTCACGACACAGGTTGAGAACCACTATGACAAATGAATGTGACTGTTTTCCAATGCAAGTTACTTTATAAAACAGGTAGCAGGTCATACTGTCCCCAAAGGCTATATGGTTCCCTGACCTCTGGTATACAGGAACTTGCAATTCCAACTCATCTTAATCAAATAAGGGAATAAGATTCTTTAAAGCTGACAAAGAAAAACATTGCAGATATTGCCTCCATGAAGCATGCCATCTACATGGATGCAGCTGCTGAGTCTTAAGTTCTAAGATATTATTCCACTGCAACGTTGAAACTTTTGTCCTAGTTTCGTCCCTTTTCGCTACTATAATAAACCAAAAACAACCTATGACAAATTGTTGCCATCTGGACACAAATAAAGAACTAAGCCCTCCATGGTAACTTGCGTTGCCTCTCCATGGGTATTGATGCTGATCGTTTTAAAAGAAGGACCTTACTTTATTATTGTAAAATTTTGAAATCTTGTGACACCTGGCACCACTCCTTCCACCCTGGAAAAAGTTCTAGGTCCATGAAACCCTTTAATAGTTTGACTTCAGGAGTATTCCTAGAGTTTTTCCTAGGAATATCAAAGTACTATTTTCTACATGTCAAATTGGTTCACAAAAACAAACAAACAAAAAACAACAAACAAACAAACCCAAACTCTCACAGATTATAATCTTTTAATTTTATTTAATAGACTGAAGGGTTATATAGAAATGTATATGTTCTTATCTCTAAGAAGATAGGAGAAAATACAAACTAATTTACATTTGACATCAGAAATTCTCCCTTCAGATTCAAAGGAATAATTGTCTCTTAGGTCTCTATAGTAAGTTTCCATTATTTAGCAAATTATGACATAGCAGCCTGGAGAATCTACCTGGTATAAAAATCCAGTTATGCCACACAATAGCTCTATGATTGAGCAAACATTTAAACTCTCTTTGCATAAATAACTCCACCTGTAAAGGATTTGTGAGGATTACATAAGATAGTTACCCCAAATGCTTCTAACAATGCCTGGCGTATAAGAAGCACTCAATTGACATAATCAATCATCATCCCTGTCTTCATGATCATCTTTTATTTTCATTGCATTATCATCAGCTTTTGTAAAGAATGGATAAAATCTTAACCAAAAGTTCATAATATATTAATGCAGGGGAAAATCAAAATATGGTAATACTCAGTGCAACTGTATAAAATGTGATAGCAGTTTGGAAAACATTACATAGTTATTAGCAATACTAAAAAATAGTTGTGTTACCATGAATTTTTTATGATATAATATTTATGTTTTAATTTAAAAAATAGTGTCTCTCCTTGCTTTTAAAATAATCTTCCTCTCCTGAAAATTAATCTGAGCCAACTTCATGTTCAGTTTGGTCAGTGAAAATGTGTAGTGACATTTCTCTTAGAGAATTTCTAGATCACTGTTACTGCCCCGATCCTCCATTGATCATCCTTGAAAGATAGTTTGATTCCCCCAGTGAATGTTCCCAAGTCACTGCGTCCTAGGACCAAGTGTTCTGACTATTGGAAACTGTTCTATACTTATCTCGAGCTTAAATCTGTCGCCCAGTTATGGGCATTGATTGGAACCAGTTTTGCCTTCTGAAACTGCCCCAGTAATTCAACAAGTTTTCAGAAAACTATCCTTTTTGTAATAGAAGATTTAAAACAAGTCTAATCGCCCTGACTGGTTTGGCTCAGTGGATGGGGCGTCGGCCTGTGGACTCAAGGGTCCGGAGTTTGATTCCAGTCAAGGGCATGTACCTTGGTTGCGAGCACATCCCCAGTGGGGAGTGTGTAGGGGGCAGCTGATCGATGTTTCTAACTCTCTATCCCTCTTTCTTCCTATATGTAAAAAATAAATAAAATATATTAAAAAAACACACAAGTCTAATCAATCTATGAATGCACAGGTCTGTTTTATTCTGAACTTCAATTTTATGTAAATAAAAAAGGATGTGGCTATTTTTTAGTCTTCTTAGGATTCTAATTTTAATGTATCTTATAATAATATTAATTATATAAATAAATCATTTCAGTGAACGCTATGGGTAAATGCCTTGTTCTGCCTTTAAAAAAAAAAATATATATATATATATATATATTATTGATTTCAGAGAGGAAAGGAGAGGGAAAGAGAGATAGAAACAACAGAATCATTGGCCAGCTGCCTCCCATACACCCTTCACTGGGGATTAAGCCAACAACCCTGGCATGTGCCCTTGACCGGAACCAAACATGAGACCCTTCAGTCTGCAAGCTGATGCTCTGTCCACTGAACCAAATCAGCTAGGGCCCTTGTTCTGTTTTTAATTAAATTTAAATTTTAAAATAAACTTCCATAATAAAGTTAGAATATTTGAAAAGCATTTATTATTATATACAATTTCATATTGTGGTATGTGTTAAAAGCTTCCCGTTATTTAAAAAAATAGATTTTTTTATTTTCTTCATTTCTGGATTTGTAAAAAATATGTTTAAATTTTTTTGAAAGGAGAAATGCTTTTTGGTACAGTAACTTGCAAATGTCATCCCAGTAGGAGAATTTTTAGAGCGCTCTGAATAATAGAAAACACAGCTTCTAATCATAGTTATCTTTCTGGTAGGGTTTTCTATTGCAAACACTGTTACGCAGAGTTCCAAAGATTACTAACTTGTAAAACATAGTCATAAAAGTGGATCTGAAATATTTACACTCAATTTTTATAGTATATCTTTAACCTGCTTTCTATTTTGGACTATTCTAAATATATAACACTATTTTAACTTAGAATACTAATTCTATAAATACATTGTTTACTGTACTTATCGTTTTAAAAACAAAGGCATTTTATTTAGATACCCATTTCCATCGCTTTTAGAATTTAAAGTTAATTAAATGGAGTGTACGTAGAATAGTAGCCCAGCATGGTGATTTTACTTCTCCCCAAGATTCTATGACCCTTATGCTACATTTAGAGATTTAGGAATATTTTCCTCCCTCACACACACAAAGATGAAACAATGGAAAAAGGAATAGATCTCTCAAAGGGAAAGGCTGTGTTTCACCAATGAGGTGATGGGATGGAAAGGCCATTATTGTCAACCTCATGCTAGAAAGTGATCAGTTGTGAAGTGTTTGTTTTTCTCATAAATTTTCTTCTTCTTCTAATTGCTTCCCTTATTTAGAAGTTGGAAGAAGGGCAATCAAATTAAGCAAGAAAGAGACTATGTGTTTTCACAAAGCGACTAATGATTTTTTAAGCATGTTATTATGTCTATAATTCAAATAAACTAAAGATCAAGAATTCTATGATCTGCCTGAAGCCAATATGCATGGGAGCTGTAATGATAACACAAGCGAGTCTTAACTATATAGTTGCAGCGTTTCCCACTTTACTGTGCTGCTGTTCCAATAGCAAGATACCAGCTAATCAGCTGGGCCGGTGTGATTCAGTGGTTGAGTGTCGACTTATAAACCAGGAGGTCATGGTTCAGTTCTCAGTCAAGGCACATGCCTGGGTTGCAGGCTCAATCCTCAGTAGAGGGTGTGCAGGGGGCAGCCAATCAATGATTCTCTCTCATCATTGATGTTTCTATCTCTCTCTCTCTTTTCCTTCCTCTCTGAAATCAATAAAAATATATTGGGGAAAAAAACATACCAGGTACTTAATCAAATCAGTTATATACAAAACCATAATTCATATGAGACATTCCTGAGGTAACACCTTTGGCAATTGCACATATAGGACCTGTGTGACATTCTTCTAAACAATACGACATGGCATTTAATATGCTATATTGACATGAAATACCTTTGCACATAGAATTAAAATTGATTATGGAAATAATTCTGTGAATTAGATGCAATGATTACCATATAATTAATAGAGATGGCAATGGATACAAAGAAGGCTTAAGGTTGTGATTATAGACAGAAAGGTATAAGAGTTTTAAAGAATTCTCAGAGCTTCCCCCGTCCTTCTTTCCTATTTAAAACTATTTAAAGACTCTGGACCATTTTGCTTAACCACCATTCACTCTCACAAATAAATACCATAATTTTTTACACACTCCACTCTCCATCTCTCCCTCTCTCTCTCTTTCTCTCTCTCTCTCTCTCTCTCTCTCCCCACTCACACACACACAACCACACAACTTTTTTTTTTTTTTTACTTCAACACTTGCATTAGGACATGGTGCCAGGCTCTGTAAGTTTTGCAGTAAAGACCTGTAGAGGATCTGTAGAATTTCTTTCTCAGAAGTTATTTAAACTAAGAAGAATTATAAGCAAATTTAATATATGCTTTGTGTTGATACTTTGACTATCAATTTGTGTGATCACACTACACTTTGAAAAATTCATCATGATTTCCCTAAAGCAATATAAATTTGAAAAGGAAGTAATTCACCAGTGACTAACGTTAATAGAAAGATACCAAAAAATATAAGTGCTGGGAGATATTGTAGCTTGAGTAGTTATAACAATACTTGATCATTCTCTTTTTCAACATATAATGTGATGCAGTCATAATGTTTGATGGGAAAGCCTTTTAGGACAGCAGATCTAAGAGCTCTGAAATAAAACTAGTTAACATATCAAAGGTTTCCTTCTTTCACCTTCTCAAGAAAACTGTGGAAGTAAAATGACAATTGTGCTTTAGCCAAGCTTTCTAAAATGTATCTTTTTTCCACTAAGAACTGTTTTTCTGACTATGCATTCTCAGCAAATATACTGCCCTTTTAGGCGTGTGTGAGCAATCCAGCCTTTTACATGTTCAGTACACATGTCAAATGTGAGCTTCATTGTGGTTTGCCTCTGGGCTGATGAACCTCTGATTTTCACCCAGAAATGCATGGAATACAGATATTCTGATGCATGGAACCCAGAATGTACTTTGACATAAAAGTGATTCAGATTGCTCTATCGGCCCAACCAGTGTGGCTAGTGCTTGAGTGACGACCCATACACCAAGAGGTCTGAGGATCCATTCCAGGTCAGGGCACACACCCAGCTGGTGGGCTCCATCTCCAGCAGGGAGCATGCAGGTTGCAGCCAGATGGATGTTTCTCTCTGGATCTAATCAATGTTTCTATCTCTCCTTCTCGCTCTAAAAATCAATTAAGAACATATTTAAAAACGTATGGTAGGCAATCGATGTTTCCTTTTCACATCAATGTCTTTCCCTTCCTCTCTCTAAAAAAAATCTGTGAGTATGTCCTAGGATAGGACCGAAAATAAAGACTAGACAAAGACAGTGTTCAAATCACAATGATGCACTTAAAATTTTCTTGGTACTTGGTATTTTTTGTCTATTGGAGTAAAAATAAAAGATCACATTTTAAATGTGGATTTTAAAAATCCCATATCAAAATATGAATTTTTAAACAGAGAAATTCTATCTATCTATCAAAATGAACAAGCATACATACAGGAAGGGACACATTTTCTTATTTTACCAGACACATAAAATACTACAAACTGAAGAATTTAAGAGGCTAATCTAAATAACTTGAACTCTGCAAACAGTTTTATTTTTTTAAAAAAACCAATTTTTAGTGATTTCAGAGAAAAAGGAAGAGGGAGAGACAGAAGCATCAACGATGAGAGAGAATCATCCAATCATCTGCCTCCACTTTGCCCCCTACTGGGGATCAAGCCCACAACCTGGGCATGTGCCCTGACCTGAATGAAGGTGTGACCTCTTGGTTCATAGGATGATGTCCAACCACTGAGCACACTGGCCAGGCTGTAACAGTTTTTATATTTTACTCTAGCTACCTATTTTGTTCCTTCTTTTCTGGTAGAAAGGAACAATTTACATCTAATCCCCAACTGCTTTTGCAAAGTAGATACTTAGCAGATTTTTATATAAAACTTAATTTCACATTTGATGCATAGGAATTTTAAAATTACAATTGTAGCTTATTTTCATTTTTATTTTATATTATTACATTATTTTACATTAATTTATTTTTATATCACATGCATTTATTTACCTGAGTCAGAATAAATCAACCTCAGTCACCTCTATGTGTCATTTCTACCTTCCAGGATTGCCCAGAACTCCTCCCCACAGAAGGCAGTTGCTACTACCTCCAAGGTTACCTCTCTGCTGCTTCATGCTGAGGTTCAGCCCTGGAGTCTACCCTTCTTTTCTGGACACTCTGCTCCAGAAAGGTTGAAAATGCCCCTGATAGCAATCCTCTTTTCTGATGACCACCATGGGCCTGCAGGACACTTGTCCTTGCCACCCGGTGCACATTTCTGCCCAGTGGTCAGAGAACACCCATTCTCTCCATGATCTACCTTGTCATCACCCACTACCCAAAGCATTTCCCTCCTTCCCCACTCCTTTTAGGGCCTTTGTACAAAATTTCACCCAGGGGTCCTTTAGAAGCTCAATGCTGGCTTACTCTATCTAACATGTAATGGCAAAGTACATCATAGATTATTATGCTAACTCTTCCATTACTCCTGTATTAAAACAAACAAACTTACAATCTGAGTTTGCGACATGGCTAGAAACTCAGTTTGAATCAATAATAAGCTCTGATTTCCATGAAGGCTAATGTGATCTGCGGTGGAATAAATAGGTGATTAATGGCTAGAACAAGGATGAGTCCTGTCCATCCCTGTGTTGTCGGTCCATTTCTGGGCACCTATCCCTTTTCCTTAGTTTTTTTTTTTCTTTATAGAGACAATATAGCGATGGATGAAAACATGCTGTGGATATTGCACACTTGAATTTCAGCAAGGCATCTGACACTGTGATGTGAAATGTGGAATGGGGGAAAATGTAGTTAGAGGAACTTTATTTCTACAGTCATGTGTGCATTCACATTGGTAGCAGCTTCAGCAGAGACTTTATGTCTTTCAGAATGGGAACCACATTTTGAAGATGCTATTCACTAACTGGAGTTTGTCCAGAAAGCAGTAGGCAGACTGGTGAGGGCACTGAAAATCATGTCAACATTATGAGAGGGCTGTCTCGGGGAAAAAGAGATTGTTTTGCTGTTGTTGTTGCATGTAATCTCAAAGGGCAACACTAGGACTGATGGGTGGAAGTTATATGGCTCCAAGGTTGAGCTCTTAGAACAGGAAGAATTTCTAGCCATTAGAGGAATTGCCAAATGAGATGTTTGAAATGCCCCAGTGGACAGCGACTTCACTGTAGCTAGAGGCATTTGAGCAAGAGGATAATTCCTTCTACATTGAAGCGAAGAGTCGGTGAATGAGAAGAACTTTAGGGTCTTAAGATCCTACAACACATTTTTTGTTTGTTTAGGTTTTTTTCTGAGAACACTTGAATACTTTTTTAAAAATTAGGAATTTTGTGGTAACATTGGTTAATAACATTATATGTCTCAGGTATGCATTTTATAGAACATCATCTGTGTATTGCATTGTGTGCTCAACCAAAGTCTAGTCTTCTCTGTCACTATACTTTTGAACTGCTCTCTTCATTACTAGTATTTTCCCCACCCTTCTTCTCCTCATGTATACTACTTAGCTATAAAAAATAAGGTAAAATAGTGCCATTTGTAACAACATGGATGGATCTTGAAAGTATCATGGTAAGAGAAATAAGTCAGATGGGAAAGGACAAAAAAATGATTTCACTCTTATTTTGGATATGAAACAAATAAAACAAACAAATTGACACAGAAAATAGTATGGTGTTTACCAGCGGGGAAGGAAGGTGAGAGGAGGATAAAGAGGGTAAAAGAGGCCAATTATGTGGTCACAGAAGTAAACTGGACTTTGGGTGGTGAGGAAAGTGTGATATACAGATGATGTAAGATTATACAATGTTATTAACTATTAAACTTACCCCAATAAATTTAATTTAAAATTTTCCATAGCACTTCTCATTCCCTAAAACTATATATTTATTCATATACATATTTATTATTTTTTCATGAAGTCGGGATTTAACCTTTATAATTTTTATATTTATTATTTATTTTTGTTACCAAGGTAAATACATACAAATTGCTTTTGAACATCACATAGTTCAGAAGGCTTTTATATTTTACTAGATGCCTGGTGCATGACATTCATGCACTGGAGGGGAGGTCTCTCAGCCTAGCCTGTGCCCTTTTGCAGTCTGGGAGCCCTTGGGGGATGTCAGTTGGACATCCTTAGCACTGCTCTGGAGTGGGGAGAGGCTCCTGCCACTGGTACTGCACTAGCCAGCCATGAGCCTGGCTTCTGGCTGAATGGTGCTCCTCCTGTGGGAGCACACTGACCACCAGGGGGCAGCTCCTGTGTTGAGCGAATTGTTGTTCCCCATTTGGTCAATTTACATATTACCCTTTTATTATATAGGATCTTATTTACTTTATTTTAATTAATTAATTAATTTTTTATTTGACACGCCTGACTCCCATTCTCCTCCTTCCCTTTGCCAGCTTGTTCTCTGTATTTATGGATCTGTTTCCATTTTGTCTTGTTTATTTATTTGTTTTGGGTTGTGTGTTTTTTTTTTAATTTCTCCTATAAGTAAATGCATATGGCATCTATGCTTTTAGAAAACAATCTAACAGTTACTGTTAAGGGACATTTTGTGGCTTAAATGGGATAGAGCTATACTTCTGTGATTTTAATTACATAAATGTGTTGATTTTATGAAAATAAATCAGGCTGTGCACTTATGGCATGTCCTCTTACCTGTGTGTATTGTACTTCACTAATATATTAGACTAGAAGTCTGGTGAAAAAAAAATTGTGCACTCAGGGGGGGGGGTCCCTCAACCTGGCCTGTGCCCTCTTGCAATCTGGGACCCCTCGGGGGATGTCCACCTGTTGGCTTACGCGTGCTCCCTGGGGGATCGGGCCCTAAGGTGGCAGTCAGACAACCCTCTGGCAGCCTGGGAGCCCACAGGGGATGTCCACTTGCCAGCAGGGGGCAGGCCTAAGCTGCAGTCAGACATCCTTAGTGCTGTTGAGAAGGCAGGAGAGACTCCCACCACCGCCGATGTACTGGCAGCCCTCAGCCTGGCTTGTGGCTGATCAGAGCTCTCGCTGTGGGAGTGCACTGACCAGGGGCAGCTTCTGCATTGAGCTTCTACCCACTGGTGGTCAGTGTTTGTCATAGTGACCAGTCATTCTGCTGTTAGGGTCAATTTGCATATTACCCTTTTATTATATAGGATAGAGACCTGATGCATGGGTTGGGGCCGGCTGGTTAACCCTGAAGGTTGTCCCAGATCAGGGAGGGAATCCTGCTGGAGTTCCTGGCCAGCCTGGGTGAGGGGCTGATGGCTGTTTGCATGCTGGCCAAGCCCCTCAGCAGGGACCCTGACCCCATGAGGGTAAGGCCATCCTGGGTGAGGGGCTGATGTCTATTTGTAGGCTGGGCACAGCCCCCAGGAAGACTGGCTGGAAGCAGGTATCTGGGATTTATTTATCTTCTATAATTGAAACTTTGTTGCCTTGAGCGGAGGCCACAGCCGGCCTAGGAAGACAGGAAGTTTAGCTTCCTCCATAGCTGAGGCAACTGCCATCTTGGCTGCGTTAATTTGCATATAGTTGCTCTGATTGGCTGGTGGGCATGACTTGGCTGGTGGATGTGGCTTAGGTGTAGCAGAGTGATGTCTACTTTGCATATTACTCTTTTATTAGATTAGATATCAGAAACAACACTAAAATCCCATTTTATCACTATCTCTACTAATAATATCTTCTCTTACCTTCTCTGGACAAACTATTTTAGCAGATCAACTTCTTTCTATTTACATATATATGTATGTACCCATAGAAAACATATTATTTCTAAGTATATATATTTCTGTTCCCCCCATTCCCCAGCATAAATGATATCAAACTTAGCCATTTTTATATCTTAGAAATCTTTTTTAATATAGAGATCTAATTGATTCTTGGATAATTTAGTCTTTCATATCCTAGTGGATATTTAGTGAGTAAATTTGATGCTAACATTTACTTTTTTAAAAGTCTACACTGAACACATGCATATATTCTTCTTTGTGGTCAAGTATGGAACTTTTTCTAAGATAAACAGAAACTGAATTGCTCTATAAGAGTATATGATTATTTTTAATTAGATAGTGCCAAATTGATCACCCCCAATTTACACTCACATCAGCAGTGTTTCAAAGTATCAGTTTCTCTACACCTTCAACCAAACTGATAAAGTTTTTTTCTTTTTTTGTTTGATTGTATAATATTATTGTTTTAATTTGCATTTGCCTGGACAAGCTGAGTAGCTTGTCATTAGTTGTTGGCTTTCTGATTGCTATACTGAGCCTAAACTGTAGTCTTCACCTACCCACACCTAGAGGACAAGAAGGAGGACGGTTGGCTGCCAAGAGGCTGAGAAATTCCAACCCGAATGATTTCTGTTCTTCTTCCTCTGATACCAACTTAATTCTTCTCACTAAAGTTGGACAGTTTTAAATCTATCTGTTTATCTGTTCCCACTAGTTAGTAAGCAGAGCGTTAAAAACTATGCTGTATTATTTTTCCCCAAATCCACCACTATACAATAGATATCTGTCCATTTTGGATTGCAATAAATATGTAGTAAATAATGTGACATTGAGATTGGAATAAAACTTTTCCAAATGGATATATTAATTTGAATTAACTTCCTAAAGCTTATTAATTTGCTTTAATTTAAAAAAAAGCTAGTGTTCTTCAGGAGACCATACAAAGTCATACTCTTTTGCTTCATAATATTGAAATAATATATTTTTGAATGTATAGTCCACAAGACAAAAGAAAACATAATTAAAAAAAACACAACCATTTCAAATAATCTCTTTGAATTAAATTTTCAAAAGCAAAAGTTGCTAATAGAATTTTACTATTCTATTTTTGATGTTAGGCTATGGCAGGAATATCTGGGGTGCTTCCAAAAGACTCAACTATAGACATTTCCAATAAATAGAGATATACTGAGATAGGATGAATCTTTGCACTGAAAGGGTTATGCATTGAGGTGACTAATTGGATGAACATATATATATTTAAGAATTATCATCAAACACTTCAGTTGCATTCGTTGGTTCCAAAGTTGAGACAAAAGTAAATTGCTCGGTTATCAATAATAGTCCACTTAAAACATAACTAATAATGTCGACCTAAAGTACTATTAACATATCACACAAGATATTTATTTTAGAAGTTATTTAAAGTCTGACAGGGCAGAAAAGGAAGATTCCAGTACAGAGAAACTTTATATTTTCAGCACCATAATTAGTGCCATTTACAGTGCTGCAAAGCTTTAATCCAGGGGAAACTCATCAGTGGAATATGACTCAGTTTGATCTGAAAGTCCTTGAGAGGGGGAGAAATATCTGCAGATGGCTGCTCATCTGCATCTCGTAATTGCAGTATATCTTCACACTCTAATAAACCTAAAAATATATGAAAACCAATATAGCCAATCCTCTGAATAAGCAATAACTAATGAACATCTGGAAATGGCAACATGACTTAGAATTGAATACATAATTTCCAAACCAGTGAAGTGTTGGCTATTAATTTTTTAGTATAAGTGCGCTAGTACCACCTAGGCATTTAAAAAGCAGCTCAATTTGAAACATCTATTTGTGCAGGTTATAATGTTGTATAGTTCTAAGGAAGTCTCTGTATGAAAATGTACTTCTTGGAGATAGACAACCACATGTTTTGGTGAACAATTGGGAACACTGATAGAATGATTCTGGGAAAATCAGACTAGTGGGAAAATCAGCAAGTTCTGTTCACATATTTCTTATAACTGTAGATGAGACACAGGAAAAAAAGGAAGCATCCCTAGGGGAAAAAATGATTCAGAAAGGGCCAATTAGTATGAACTTCAATTCCAAAGACACCTCATTTTCTGTTGGATTTCTAATTTAGTTGCACTCACCACTTGAGTGGCATTTTCAGAAAATGAATTGCTAAACTTATTCACTGGGAAACATGACATTCTGAAGATAATGGTATTCCAAACTTGTTATTTTAGCTTAGTGTTCTGGGCTCCTGGCTTTCTGAGTCTGAATCAACCAGATTAGCTCTCTGTTTGCTTGTTTTGTTTTTTCAAATGCCATTAGCGCTTGTTTTAATAAGGCGTTGTGCTAGCAAGCAGAAAGGTTTGAAACCCACTCATTTAAGGACATTTAGATTGGAAAGAAGCCAGATTGATACTTGACATTGGCACATAAATCATTCAATGTAAAATTTCAAGAAAATTGTGCAACAGGCCTGAACTGGATGCAGTGTAACCTAACAAAAATTCTTAAAATTACTGACCTAGAAAAAAGAAAATATTTAGTAGTAATCTAATGGCTGTACTATAAAAATAATGTTTACTAAGATATTGGAATAACAAAATGTGTACGTTCGCATGTTTTTAATGAGTAAAAGGAAAAAAATAGTTAGGTGCAATTTAAGAGCTATATATCACAAATTCATATTTAAGAAAAATGAAATAATTATATTAAAATATTAATAATAATTATCATTAGATTATATGATTATGGGTATTTTTACCACCTATTTTTCCCTTTATATATTTTCAAATTGTTAATTCATAAGCTTATATTGGTTTTATATAGAAAACTGTTCCTTCATAGTCAAGTCAGTATTTGAAAACACTGGTTGGTAGTAGAAATGAAAGTCATCCTTAGATAAATTGACTTATATACAAGCAATTTCAATCTTTGAATGAAGCACTGCTTTCCTAACAATTTATGCATTTTTCCAACACTTTTTTATTGAGCACTTCCTGTATGTCCAGTGCAACAATGTGTTCTGGGAATGTAATTAAAATGAAAATCTCATTCTTCTCAGGATTTTTCTAGTTGTATCATAGCTGCTATTGTAAAATGCAATTAAAATGGACTTGGTGCATGGCCAGTTGACTCAGTGGTTGAGCATCTACCCATGAATCAAGAGGTTCCTGCTTTGAAAAACGCCTTTGGCATCATCTATTACACCAAAATAAATGATGCATTGCATTGTCTACTTGGGGGAAAAGTGTAAGCATTGACCACCAAGTTAGTCGAAAAAAAATAATCATGTTTGAATATCTAAAGCAGGGATGGGTAGCATCGGGCTCACAGGCTGGGTAAGGCCTGCGAATCATTTGGTCCAGCCCTGCCAAGGCAATTGCAAACTAGGAATTCAATAAATCTAGGAACGTTTTTCATAGCAACATCAATTTATATAAAGAGAATGGTGTTATAAATATCCAAATGGCCCTTGGCAGAAAAATGGGTCCCCACCCCTGATCTAAAGGAACAGGTATTTCAGTTTTGAGTTTACTAAAATGTACAGCATTTATTTTTGATGTTGTTCACTTTCACACAAAATATATGAACAGAAGAGAGTAGGGCCAGTTTTCTCACATAATGCCACACCCTCAGTTCTCTTAAAGTATCATTTCCCTGCAGAGATAAGGGAAGAAAAAGAAGTCTTTGGAACCAAAAATGGTGTTGATTACAGGTTTTGAAATATCTAATTGTCCAGGCCAACTTTCTCCTAAATTGGAATGAAAGAAGCACCTACTTTTAACAACTTAAAGAAGTTATATGGAGATTAAATAGGATAATGCCTAGTGAGTGCTTAGCAAAATGCCTAAAGTAAATAAAAGGAAGGGTTTGGCTCCTTCTATTCTTTCACATTTTCTTTTTTAATCTAAAACTGGACATACTATTGGAGCTTTGGAAAATAGGTATATGGAAGTCATTTCCAAATGCAAAATTATTTTTTTATAAATACTATTTTGGTTTGTGGCCCTTTCTTTATGTAAGAGCAGTCCTAATATATCCTGTAGCTTAAAAAAGTATGTTTCTAATGAAATATTCATAGATAAGTACCAGGAAAGTCCTCTTTCAAAAAATATCTACTGAGAACTGGATATGTTAATTGAAATCTTTAAATTTGACAAATGTGAGAAAAGCTCATCATTACTCTCACTTTTTTCGTATTTTAGCCCATCATCTCATCGTTTTGTAGATTTTCTAGTATTTCAAATTACTATTATAACTAAAGAGATTGTTACTTATCAAATATACACTTTTCTTTGAATCTGCACTTTCATTCCCTAGTTTTCTTTGCTGTTTACTCACATCTTTCCAGTAAAGAATAGTTTTCATATATATCAAACCTTTTTGGGTTGTGATTGTTTATTATAGAAAGGACAATTAGAACTACTATTAATAATCATATTTCTTTTAGTAACTAGGAAGGAAGAGTAAAGAAAGTTTACAAAATCAAAGGCACGGGGGAAGAGAATGGGATGCTACCTGGGAAAAATGTCTTTCTGTATAGATGGGGTTCCTCATTTTAAGGTCTATCCCTCCTTTTATCAGGATTAGAAATTAAATTAAGTTTAGAGACCATAGGATTGTCAGGAATAGTCTCCTGTTAAATACATTACCAAGGAGCTGATGCACAAAAATCTGAATGTCAAATGCTGATAATCAATGAGAATAAAAAACATATCCTCTGCTACAGGAAATTTTGCACAAGGAGTCAAATTATAAAAAACAATCTTAGTGAGCATGCAGGTAGTAAAAGGAGAATTAGTTGCAATATTTCTACGGCCAGGGTTGAGCCATGAATAGAGTGCAGTCTTCCCTACACACTGTTTTATAAAAACTGTGGTCCTATTTATGGAGCATTGTTGGCACTTCAACAGTCGTCCATTTGGGCTTATTTTTCCTCTATGTTCACAGCAGAAAAAATCCATCTCTCAATAATCCAGGATCACATCAGGTATGTTAATATTTATAAACTAGGGGCCCGGTGCACAAAAATTTGTGCACTCGGGGGGTGGGGTCCCTCAGCCCGGCCTGTACCCTCTTGCAGTCTGGGACACCTCGGGGGGGATGTCCACCTGCTGGCATGCCTGGCCAGCCTGGGTGAGAGGCTGAGAGCCATTTTCAGGCTGCCCACAGCCCCTTCAGGGTTCGTGCACTGGGAGGTGGGAGGGCTGGTGAGTGCAGGCCTGGACGTTTCCCACTGGAGGGTCCACAATTGCACACACCTGGTGGGCCCACACCGCTGAGGGGACACACCTGACACAGAGTTGGGTGGCGAGCCAGGGGCGGACGCTGGTGCAGGATCCCTCGGTGGGGCCCTGCTGCTGAGCAACACACCCGGGATGGAGCTGGGCAGTGAACTGGCTTCGGATTCTCCGCACTGTGCAGCAGACGCTCCCGCACGCCCTGTGGAGGCCCCTGGGGGGTGGATGAAGGTAGCGGACTCTGGACGGGTGCTCCCGCACGCCCCCTGGGGCAGAGCCAGGCAGCAGACCCAGGACAGGCGTTCCTGGATGTCCTGCAGAGGCCCCCGGGGGGCAAAGCTAGGCAGCAGACCCAGGACGGCTGCTCCTGCACACCCTGCAGAGGCCCCGTGCTCCTGCATGCCCCGGGAGGCCCCCAGGGGGTGGAGCCAGGCAGTGGACCCGGGACAGGCACTTCTGGATACTCCTCGGAGGCTCCTGGGGGTGGAGCCAGGCAGCAGACCCAGGACAGCTGCTCCTGGATGCTCAGAGGATGCCCCAGGCCAGACCCCCCCTCCCACTGAGCTGACACACCTGGCACAGCTATGCCGGCCGGCCGTGGAGGCTCCCAGTGCAGAGCCGCCCTGCCAGCCTCCATCTTGGCTGGGTTAATTTG
>PVJC01032899.1:0-19668 GCA_004026665.1 Murina feae
CCCCCCCCCCCCCCCGCAAACTGTTGGCTAGTTAGAACAGGTGAGGAAGGAGTAGGGAAAGCAGCAGCAGAAAGGTGTGGAACTATTTGGGAAAATTATTTTGAATATAGTTTGAGATCTCATTTATGATGGGCTTCTACTACTTTCCTTTGGTCTGTTGTTTATATAAGGCCCAGTTGAGATCACCTTATGGTGACAAGAGATTAATGAATGTCTTTAGGAAAAAGTCAACCCACTGAACATTAGGGCGTCAGGGGAGTTTGCTTCTGATAGCACAAGGTTCAAGAGGCTAGAGCAAACATGAAGCACACACTTGAGGACAGCAGTGTTGTAAAAACACAGAAGAAAAGCTCAGTATATAAACTGGAAGATGTTGAAAGCTTGTGAAGTTTCTTTTACAGGCACAAGCTATTCTGGCTAATGACCCTGAGTTGCTTCCTGAGTACTGTGAATCCCACTAGTTTAAAAATATATTCATTGTTTGTTTTGGAGGTGAATGGGGTGTGTTTGAGAGGATGTTTGAACTTCCTTAGTGGTTCTGCTGGTTTTATTGCTCTCACAACTCTGGCTGTCATCCTGTTTGTACCTGTTCTGGGAAACACTGCCCCCATTTATTTTTTATTTTATTTCTTTTTTTAAATTTTGTTTTATTGCTTAAAGTATCACAAAAAGAGGGGAAGGAGAAGGTGGGGAGAGAGAGATATATATGGATTGGTTGCCTCCTGTTCACACCCCGACTGGGGCGGGGGTCGAGCATGCAGCCGAGGTATATGTCCTTGACCAGGAATTGAACCGTGACCCTTTGGAGCACTGAGCCAGACCAGTCAGGGTAACATTGCCCTTTCTTAGACAATTGCTTTTTTTGTTTCAAGTTAAACTTGGTTAAATCAAAGCATAATAAAAATCAATGCACAAAATCTGTTGCATTTCTGCACACTAATAGCAAATTATTAGAGAAATTAAGATACTAATTCTGTTTACAATTGCATTAAAAAGAATAAAATACCTAGGGATAAATTTAATAAAGGAGGGGAAAGACCTATATGTTTAAAACTACAAGATATTAATGAAAGAAACTGAAGAAAATACAAATAAATGCAAGATATTGTGTGCTCATGGATTAGAAGAATTAATATTGTTAAATGTTCTTCCTACCCAGAGCAATCTATAGATTCAATACACTCCCTATTAAAATTCCAATGTCATCTTTACAGAAATATAATTCTAATCCTAAAATTTGTGGAGAACCCTGAACAGCCAAAACAATTTTGAGAAAGAACAAAGCTGAAGGCATCACGTTCCTGTTTTTAGACTATATTACAAAGCTGTAGTAATTAAATACAGTGTGGCATTGGCATAAAGACAGACAAAGGTCAATGGGAGAGAATAAAAAGCCCAGAAATGAAACCATGCATATATGGTCAACTAATTTATAATAAAGGAGCCAATAATATACAATGGGAAAAGGACACTCTCTTTAATAAATGGTGTTTGGAAAACTGCTCAGCTATATACAAAAGAATGAAACTTGACCATTATCTACACCATACTCCCAAATGAACTCAGAATGGATTAAATAATTTGAATGTTTAAGAGTGGAAACCATACAACTTGTAGAAGAAAACCTAGGTAGTAAGCTTCTTGACATGGGTCTTGGCAATAATTTTTGAATCTGACACTAAAAGCAAAAGTAATAATAGAAAAAAAGGGACACATCAAATCCAAAAGCTTCTGCAGAGCAAAGGAAACCACCAAGCAGTTCAATTAAAAAATGGGCAAAAGATGTGACTAGACACTTTCTGAAGAAGACACACACATGGCTCACAGGCACATGAAAATTTGTTCAAATTATTAATCATCAGGAAATGCAAATCAAAACCACAATGAGATATCACCTCACATAGTGGCTATTATCAGAAAGACAAGACATGACAAATGTTGATGAGGATGTGGAGTAAAGGGAACCCTGTGTACTGTTGGTGGGAATGTAAATTGGTGCAGCCACTATGGAAAGAGTACGAAGTTTCCTCAGAAAATAAAAAATAGAACTAGCATATATTCAGCAATTCTATTTTTGGATATTTATCTGAAGAAAACAAAAACATTATCACAAAGATATATGTGTCCTCATGTTCATTACAGCATTATTTACTAGTATAATTGCCAAGATATGGAAGCAAACTAAGTGTCCACTGATGGATGGATGGAGAAAGATGAGGTGGCACATACATACAGTGGAATATTACTCAGCCATGAAGAAGACAGAAATCGTACCATTTGTGATAACATGGGTAGATCTTGACTACATTATGCTAAGTGAAATAAGTCAGGAAAAGACAAATACCATATGATATCTCTTATATGTAAATATAAAACAAACAAAACAAAACCAAGCTCACAAATATGGAGAGCAGATCTGTGTTGGCAGAGGTGGGAGGTAGAGAGTGGGAGAAATAGGTGAAGGGAATCAAAAGATAAAGATAAATAAAAATGAAATAAAATGAAAATTATTTAAAGCCAAATTAGGCTGCTGTATAAAATTATTTGCATTTTACTTGCTGGTATATAGCTATTTTGAATAAATCAGGCTGCCATTATTTTTATTTTGCCATACTGATAGTATCCCTTAATATTCTATTCCCATTCTCATAACATAAGGCAAGATATAAAGTTCTGTCATCTCTCCACCTACTTACTCTTTTGAGATTGAGCATTTGCCAATGTCAATGTTATTATCCATAAATGCCTGCCAACCAAAATCTCCACAGATGCTGCACAGATCATCAAGACTCTAAGCTAACTTACAGTATTAGTTACTAGAAGCCAGATGCACAAAGATTCGTGCAAGAATGGGCCTTCCTTCCCCTGGCTGCTGACACTGCCTTCACTCTGGCCGGAGCCACCTTCCCATGCTATCCAGAGGCCTGGAGTGGCTGGGGCAGTGCGGAACACCTGCATCATCTCCATGGCGACGATGCAAACATCTTGCCTGCCCCTGGCCTCTCAGTGCCTGTGTGTGCAAATTAACCCGCCATCTTTGTTGGGTTAATTTGCATACTCACTCTTGATTGGCTAGTGGGTGTTGTGAAGGTATGGTCAATTTGCATCTTTCTCTTTTATTAGTGTAGATTCCTTTGATTATCTTTTATTCTAACTGTATGTAGGAGAGTGTGTTTAAGGATGTACACCAGGCAATAAGCGCAGTGTTTTTTAAACATTTGACTGCCCTGATAGTAAAAAATGATTTTTTTTGAATTAAAAAAGATTTTCACTTACAGTTGACATTCAATAGTATATTAGTTTCAGGTGTACAGTAAAGTGGTTAGACATTTACATAACTTACAAAGTGACCCCTCTAAGTCTAGTATTCCCCTAACACAGTAAGTAGCTATGACAATATTATTGACTATACTCCCTGTATTGTACTTTATAGCCTACGTTACATTGTATGTTACATGACTTTTTGTAACTGCCAATTTGTACTTTCTAATCCCTTTACCCTTTTCACACAGCTGGTAGAAAATAAATTTGGCATGTGCTCCCATGTACATGTGCATGGTATGTATAATGTGTAAAATTTGATCCAGCAACACTTATTCTAGTTATGCGTGGTATACTATGTAGTTTCTATTACGTTGTTTTTTTACTTCCTTACAAGATGCTCACTGTAAAGTGAACTTCCTGACCCACTAACAGGTCACAATAGGAGTCTGAAAAGAACTGCTTAACTATCAGTAAGTCTTAGGACACCTTAGAATATTAATTCTGAGAAGGCTTTGGAAATTACCTATTGGCAGCTTCCCCCTTTCCTCTGATTTTATAGTTGGAGGAACCTGAAGTCCAGGTAGGTGAAGACTTCCTTGCAGGGACACAGTGTTTGTACTACTACACCTATTTATTCCTGGAATCATGCAGTGGGAAGTTGGAACTCATGGACTCTGTAATTTTTGAGCCTAGCAATTATGCTTCCGTGTAGTTTCATGGTAATGAATAGACTACATTCACTTTCCCTACCCCAGTTGACTATCAAGCTATTTTCTCCCTTCACTAGTTCATTATCCCCCATTCTCACCAAAGGGAAGACTGTTAACCAAGCACTGAGTGTACTGTCTCCTCTTCTAGGGATGGCACACAGCTGTCATTGTCGTGAACCCAAAGGAGAGCAGGAGTTGCATAAGAAACCGCTGTAGGCATGTAGTGAGACCTTAAAAAAAGAGAGGTCTGAATGTGTATTTTCTTTAAGGCAATTGTACTGTTAGCTTTTGACAACTCCAAACATCTTGGTGTATTTGACGTGTTTTCATCTTTCCCTCAAAATCAGTAGTGATCTCCTGTCATTAAAATTTTACAGTTTTAGTTTCATTGTTCCTTTTGTGAATGGTTCCCTGTTCATTTATCTTGGCTGTGCTTTCTCGAGGGCAGAGGTCTCCCAGCTGGGAGCGCCGAGGCAACAGGCCTGGTCAGGGTAGGTGGTCAGTAAGTGTGGGTCTGGGCCTGGCTGCCCTGGGGGAAGGCACTGGCCTCCATCCCACTCTGCCTGCCCTTTCCCCTTTCTTCACGCTGAGGCCAGGGACTAGTTACAGCACTTATGGAACAAAAACTTTTGAGTTCTCAATATCATTCATAGTGTATTAGCATAGGTTGCTATAACAAAATACTATCAACTGGGTGGCTTAAACCACAGAAGTTTATTTTCTCACAGTTCTGGAGACTGTTAGAGGTGACAGTCTCTCCTTGGATTGTAGATGACTACTTTCTTGCTACATCCTCTCTCTGTGACTTTATATAAATCTACTATTCTGATTGGAGCAGGGCCTCACCCTCATGACTTTATCTAATCTTAATTACCTCCCCAAACCACCACATTGGAGGGTAGGGCTTCATTATATGAAATCTAGGACGATTCAATCCAGTCCATTTTACAAAGTTAAGATCTCAGCAGGATTTAAATATTGGCTGAAGTATGCAAAGAAATGCTCTCAGTTGCACTTATTAAAAACAGACTCTTCTATTTGAGTGAATAGATGTTTTCACACTCTATAATTCTTATAACACTTATTAGCAGTAGTAACACATTTAATTTATTTTATATTCTTCTTATTAATGTGAGTATATAGAAAATAGTTTACAGTTAAATTTTTCCCAAGAGTAAAATGATACCTTTAAAAAGTTATTATTATTTTTTTTGCAGAGAATTCTTTTCTAATGAAGATTCTATTTCTCATTAATAGTTAATGAATTTCTAAACAGCACATAACTATTTAAAAAACTTTATATAAAATAGAAAAGCTATCCACCATCATTGAGCAAAATACATATTTTAGCAAACAACCATTTGTGCTAAAGGCGTATTTTAAAACAACTTTTATATGATGGGACTATTATTGCTGTTTAGGGGGTGGGTAATCTTTTAATTACTGTAAGTGAGCTTGGTGTTTGTCTACAGAAAATGTTATAGAGAACCTCTCCAATAGCTCACACAAAATACGCATTCAAACTGGAGATAAACAGAGAGGGAACATTGAAAAAATTGAATCACCTTAACGCCCTTTTGTTTTAAAGTACTTGGAAACCTCCAAACCAGTTCTCGCCTTTTAGGCTTCTATAGGTAGACTGTTGATCAAGAAGTTTTTTGCTATTTTTATGGTTTCTAGGTTAAAAGAGATGTGGGCTATTTTACAATTTTAGGGGTCTATACATTTCTGGAATGGGCTTTTATATAAAGAGTTAGTGCTGTGTGTCTAGAAGAAATATTCTGTGACTCTTTATAGTGTCCTTGCTTGAGTGCTTTTACTGTATTAACATGTATATGTTTACTTTGTTTCTTCTATTTCAGTGTTTGTCAGCTGAAGAGATCTTTTCCCTTCATGGCTTTTCAAATGCTACGCAGATCACCAGCTCGAACTTCTCTGTCATCTGTCCAGCAGTCCTACAGCAACTGAACTTTCATCCCTGTGAGGAGCAGCACAGACACGATTCAAAACCAAGTCTTTCCGAAGGTATGTTGGAAGCTTGTCCTCCCATTTTTTGGAAAGGCTCATGGGGTTGTCTGAAATGACATTAACATGCTTCCTTTTCTGCTTTTATTAATCTACATAGAATCCCCTAGGAAAGTACGTATATTCTGGAAGTATGTAGAATAAGAATAATTAGAGCTCATTTAAACTTCATAAGTTATACTCTTCTATTTGTGGAGTTAAAGTTATACTTGGTACCATGCAAAAACTTTATAAAACCCATTGCTTGCTTTTAAACATATGTTTTACGCTGTACACATTGGATTGCATATTAACTACCTAGCTCAAAATTGATCAGTTAATTTCCATCAAATTGTTCTTTTAAATAGTATTAAAAACCCTGTCAATTTATCTATAAGTGTCAGTAAAGAGATAAGAGAACTAGTGTGTCTCTAGATTAAATCTTGAAGTACTGAATTATTACCACTACTAGAGGCCTAGTGCAAAGATTTGTGCACTGGTGGGGTTCCTCGGGCTGGCCTGCACCCTTTTGTAATCCGGGACCCCTTGAGGGATGTCGGCCCAGTTTCGGCCCAGTCCCCACAGGCCAGGCCGTCGGACCCCACTGGTGTACGAATCCTTGCACTGGGCCTTTAGTGTGCATATATAAGATCTTTGGTTAATCTTTTCCTGCCCTCCCTCCTTCCCCCTTCCCTCTGAGATTCATCAGTCTGTTCCATGTTTCCATGACTGTGCATTGAGTGTCTGCCTCCTGGTGGTCAGTGCATGTCATAGCTACTGGTCGAATGGTTGAGCAGGAGGGAGGACAGAAGGAGGAGGACCCAGGGGCCTTGTAGTGTACAGTAAGTTGATTAGATTTTATTCTGAATGTGCTATGAAGACATTGTAGGGTTCTAAGCAGGAGAGGGACATGATTTCATTTGAATTTATAAAAGATGGCTCTACCTGCAGTTTGGAGAGAGCTGGTCATGGGGCAAGAGTAGAATCATGGAGATTGATTTGGCAGGAGGCTGTTGCCAGGGGTTGGTATTCAGGATGAGGGGTCTGGGGGTAAGGTGGGAAAAGCAGGAGTGAGGAGAAGTGATGAGATTCAGGGTGGATTTCAGAGACTCTGCTAAAATGGTTTGGATGTGGAGGAGGGAATGATAAATCAAAGTTTAAGTCCTTGAAAGTGGATAGATGGCTGTGCCATTTCCCGGGATGAACACTGGGGAGGAGTAGCTTGTTATAAAGGAAGCTAGTGGTGAGAATCAAGAGTATGGTTTTAGACATGGTCAGTTTGAGGCATTTATGTTGACCAACAAGGAGAGATATCCAGTAGGCGATGGCAGGCATACATGTAGAGCCCAGAGAATAGGTTGAGGCTGGATATACGTCATTTTTATTTATTTATTTATTTTTAAAATATATTTTTGTTGATTTCAGAGAGGAAGGGAGAGGAAAAGAGAGATAATAACATCAATGATGAGAGAAAATCATTGATTGGCTACCTCCTGCACAAGCCCAACTGGGGACTGAGCCCATAATCTGGGCATGTACCTTGACCAGGAATTGAACTATGACCTCCTGGTTCATAGGTGACGCTCAACCACTGAGTCACACTGACTGGGTCCACATTGTCTTTTGTATTCAATGTTTACATATCTATCTATCTATCTATCTATCTATCTATCTATCTATCTATCATCTATCTATAAGGCTACTATGCAAAATGTCCCCTCAGGAGTTTGACCAGGAGACTGGGAGTTTGATTGCTTGCTATGATGTGTGCTGACCACCAGGGGGCTGTGTGGAATGAAGGAAGGCCCTGGCAGGCAGCAGGCAAAGGAAGGCCCTATTTGGCCAGATAGCTGGCGAGACCTGGGGACACTACTTGTGTACGAATTTTGTGCACTGGGGCTCTAGTATAAGGAATATAATTCACTAAGTATACTTTGTCAATGCAATTATCATTTTTGTGAATAACAATAATTTTAGAGTTAATTGTTCAAACACATATTTTTAATAGAATATATACTAAATGGAAGTATGTTTGTATTCCCATAAATCTGTTTAATTTCAGTACAGATAGTACAGCATAGTAAAGGCATAGATTCTGAAATCAGCCCATCTGAAGTCAAATCCCAGCTCTGTAATTTTCTAACTTAATATTGGCAAAGCCTTTAGAATGCTATCTGGCATGTGGTTAGGCACTATATATGTCAGGTAAGTAAAATATGTATACTGGATATAATTGTGAGTACAGGAGGTGAGGCTTCAGTAAAAGCAAATCCTCTACTCTGTGAAGTTTAATTTCTGATGTTCAAAAGTGTTTGTAACCCCAATTCTCAGGTTTACTCTATCTCAGGAACCAGAAGGTAGGAACAGGCAGTGGGGACATAAAGTAAGAGAATTCTAGGGACAACACTTCAAAGTCATAAAATGGATGGGTGCAACAAATGGATGGTAAATTGAATTCTGTAGGTGATATAAATTTTAACAATCATTTAATGGTACAAAATTATCTAATGTTTTTGATGAAATTGTATAATGCTATTTAATTTGAATAACAGATAATAATAATGGGATTTTACTGTAGCATCCCTGGAGATCACATAGTCCAGAACTGCATAGTACAACCTGATGACATAAATCTGAAGCTCCAGAGAGATTAAAGGCTTTCTTCAGGCACAGTACCTGAGGAAGGAGGCAAGTCCAGGGCTCCTAACTCCTAAGTCTGTTGTTCTTTCACTGTACAACAGTGAGCTAAAGGAACTAAAATTTATATACTAGTCTATTTAGTATTTTAAAAAAATATATTTTATTTGATTTTTTACAGAGAAGAAGGAAGAGGGTTAGAGAGTTAGAAATATCGATGAGAGGGAAACATCGATCAGCTGCCTCCCACCCCCCACCCACCCACCCCCCACTGGGGATATGCCTGCAACCAAGGTACATGCTCTTGACTGGAATCGAACCTGGGACCCGTGAGTCCACAGAATGATGCTCTATCCACTGAGCCAAACTGGTTAGGACTCTACTATTTAAAAAAAATGGTAACATTTATTGAAGACTTGACTATATTCCAGGGGCTATGTGTAACTGGCTTTATGTTATTCCTGTAAAAGCAATTGATTAAATAGAAAAATTAAAAAAATAGGTGAGGTTTTTAGAAGAATTTTCACACATATTGGTATTTAATAAATGTTAACTATTATTACTTATATTCCCTGGAAATAAAAATTTTCCACATTCGCTAAGAATCAGAAAGTCTGAAACAGATCATTAGAGGGAGTCCTATTTGTACATGGATAGGTCCAAAGAATATTTTATACTAATTCATTCTTTGATGCCCTACTTGAGTGGATGATGGATTTGATGCCCCCTGTCCCCCAATAATGTCCTAACAACGAAAGGAGGGGAAACTAAGTAGTGTGCCTAGAAGAGTGGTGATTCACACTCCCAAAGTTCCCCAAGTGGTTCTGATAAACGTTCACAATATTAAGGAAAGTTAGAAAGATTGGATAAGCAGATGAATTGATATTTTTTGATAGAGTTCTGGCCTGCATTTTGAAGTATGGACTTCATTAATTCATTTTTCAAGGAATGTGTGCTATTTGCTAAGCAACATTCTAGGTGCTGAAGGTGAATATAACAGAGCCCCCTCCTTGAAAAATCTCATAATTTATATGATATAGACAAATTTGTAAGTGATAAAATCACTATTGCATAAAGAAATGGTAAGTGGACCAATTACCTTCAAAGAGCTATAGGAAGCTTGACAAGCAAGGCACTGATGCTGGAGGAGCTGGGGAAGCTTCATAGAGGAGGTCTTGGAGTTGGCTTGGAGAACCATGTGTGAGTTTCTCACACAATGAAGATAAAAACGTATTTCCAGATAGAGAACCACAAGTAAAGGTAATTCTGTATTTGGAAAACATTGTGTTTGCATAAAGACATGTTGATAAGGGTGTAAATAACACCAGTGAGACTGTATGGGATTCAGTTGATAAAGGGCAGTGTCAAATAAGGGTATGAGGTGATCAGAGTTGTGTTTTAGAATAATGAATCGGGTGGTCATGTCAAGAAAGGGAGGAAGGGCAGACAGAAAACTGTCATAATGTATTAGATGAAGGAGTTAGAGATGGTGAGGGCCTGAACTCAAGGTATCAGAAATGAGGATGGAGAAGCTGGAGTGAGAGATCTCAAGCAGAATTGATAGAATTTGATCACCAATCATGTATGGAATTGAGTGGTGGAGAGTGAGCAATTGAAATTGATCCCAACATTTCTGCTATTTAAGGAGGTAGTGAACAAGGGTAGGGGAGCAGAATTTCTCAAGACCAGATGATGAGTTTAATATGTATATGTGGCTTTGACTCTATCTGGTACTCAAAAACATCTTTGCATTTTAATTTTAGTTTCAACAGTTAATGCATCTTGTCTACCCAATGAGATTATACATATTGATTGAATGAGTGAATGAATGTAGGCTATTGATGAGATAGAAAGCTATTCATATGAAGGGAAACTACACATAGATATATCATGGAGAAGGATGTGGGATTGAGAACTTTATGTGGAAAGACTGAGGAGAGTAGATATTGCTGTTTGAGGTGATAAGATCATACATGGGAATGAGGTGGACCTTTGTAGGTCCAATGAGATGACTTTGTAGGACACGGTCTGGAGTCTTGAACTGATAGGAAAGTGGAGAAGATAAAGTCATGGTTAGTGCTGTGATGATTCTTGTGATGACACAGTAACATTTATGACCTGTTCTTTTCGTTTGGTACTCGGCACAGGCTACCTTATATTGTTTTGTGCATGGGTGTTTCTTCACATTTCTCAGCTCCCCCAAGCAAAATAGCCACGCTGCTTGTTGGCAAGAATCATGGTCCGCATCCTAGGCTCCATAACAATTTGCTAAGATTGCTTATTTATAGATAGACTCGCTTGAACCAGAATCATGGTGAAAAGTTTTACATTCATAAAGCATGTAATAAAATGTTTAGTTTTGTTGAACCCCATGGGCTTCTTTAAAATTAAATTACATCCCCAGGAATAATGAAACATATTGCCAAAAAAAAAAAAAAAAAAAAGTGGGCCCTAGAGACAGACGGTCTGGGTTTGAAATCTGCAGGATTTTCTATCTGCATGACTTGGGCAGCTCACTTAACTCCATATGCTTTGGTTTCAGCTGTATGAAAGAGATAATAGTAGTACTTACCTCATAGGGTTTTGTGAGGATCAAATGAATTAATGCATGTTAGTCGTTCAGCACAGTGCCTGACACATGGTGAACACGCACTAAGCATTAAGTGTTAGTATGCTACTCAACTGATAGTGTCCATGAGAAAAGTGACCCACCATTTAAAAATGTATTCTGGACAAAGGAGTGGCAGTGTAGAGGCAGCTTTCTAATCTTTCACATTTTCTCTGTGCACAGTGTGTGTGGGCCACAGGCAACACTACCATACCTTTCCCTTGAAACTCACATGACCTCTATATTCCTCTGAAAGGCCGAGTTGTAACTAGGCCGTGAACCAGTAGATAAAAGTAGGTGGCTTGAAGCCTGTGGACCTCAGATCGTCACTATTCTAGGTCTTACGCAAATTCTCTGCAAGCTATACAATTCTTTGATCCCGTAATGATGACTTAAGACTGATGAAAGCATAGGCAGTGTTTCTATTAATATTTATTGTGCTATGTGGTCTCAATTTTCTGTATAATTTTCATGGAGATGATTTTGTTCTTTACAAGGAGAAATCAGTCTCAAGCTTTTAAAGAAAAAATGTGTTTCAGGTTTAATGGAGAGTAAGACTTCATTTGACTTCTTTGCTCTGATTAATTGCTCCTCTTTCCCTCTTCTTCACAGTATGGGGATATGGATTCCTGTCAGTGACAATCATTAATCTGGCATCTCTCCTCGGATTGGTTTTGACTCCGTTGATAAAGAAATCTTATTTCCCCAAGATTTTGACCTATTTTGTGGGGCTGGCTATTGGGACTCTGTTTTCAAATGCAATTTTCCAACTTATTCCAGAGGTAAGGGTGTTAGCTACCTGTTTCTGTGAATAATTGTTCCTTTAAAATGTTTTAGCGCTTTGTACATTTTAAACCTCCATGATTCTCACAGAATTTTATGGTCTGATTTATGGTGTTTTGAATAAAAGAGCAGAATCACAGCAAATGAAAAAAGCTTGTCTCAAGCTTCAGGCAATGTCAGTGTCAGAGATAAAAATTAATATTCCTGGAGACCAGCCACCCGGACGTGCTCAGATAGGGCCTTAACGTTTTATTCTATCCTGCATTTGGAAAATTTAATTTCTCTAATATTTCAATTTTTTATTTATTTTTCTAAAAAGCATGCAATGTCAAATTTACTGAAGATATACTGTAACATTTTCTTATATATTTACTACAGTTACTGAAGTCCAGAGGATCAATAAGGGTGTGGTTTTCATTTTCTTTTGACTGTGGAAAAAAATCAATTGAGGTCAATGAATAAACAGCAGCTTATTTTTCCATTTTCATAAGGTGTATTATTGATCTGACATCGACAATAGTGTGTTATTCAGTTAATCAGCACATAACATATATGTTTTATTTTATATCCATTTTATGGCCGGCCAGTATAAGGAAGAAAGAGGAAGGAAAATAGTTGAAAGGGAGGAGAGGGGAAAGAGAAAGAGACATTAGTAGGAGGAAGGGGAGCTAGGAAAATATATACAAGCTAGAGGCCTGGTGCATGGATTCGTGCATTGGTGGGGTCTCTCAGCCTGGCTTGTGCCCTCTCACAATCCAGGATCCCTCAGGGGATAGTGGACTGCTAGTTTCGGCAGGCAGGTATCAGGCCAAAACCAGCAGTCTGATAGCCCCTAAGAGATGTAGTAGTGCATGAAGCAGCAGGCAGCTGGGGAGGAGCCTGAGCCTGGGCTTGGCGCCAGCTGCTCCTGCTCTATCTGGCCCCACTGCTCCTGCCACCTGGTAGCACTGCCATGGAGGCAGGAGAGGCTTGTGCCTCACCAGCGATGAGCCCGAAGTAGCCCATCAGTCAGCTGAGTGGCGCTCCCACTATGGGAGTGCACTGACCACCAGGGAACAGCTCCTGCATTGAGCATCTTCCCCCTGGTGGTCAATGCGTGTCATAGCGACCAGTCAAATGGTTGACCGGTCAAATGGTGGACCAGTCAAATGGTGGACAGGTCGCTGAGGGTTTTATATACAGAGATGGACTGTATCTCCTCCACCCCCAATGCACACACAAAGATGCGTGGGTGAGTCCTGTACAAAGAGAATAATCGTAGTTCAGGTTATTATTCTCATAACTAAAGCTTCTTTTAATTTTCACAGCTATTTATGAAATTGGGGATTTTTTAGAGTCATAGACTTATGATTGTTGTTATTGTTATCATATCTAGAAAAGAGCTAGAAAGGTCATCTCAACTAGAGATACACTCAGCTAGCAACAAAACTAGTATGACAATACAGATTTTCTAATTAATAATTTTATGTGTAACATTATACATGCAATATATTTAATACAATAAATATTATATGTGTATATATTAACTTATCTGAAATTTGGATCAAATTAAATTTAAAAACTGATACTGTGTATAGATTGGGGATTCCACATTTGTGATTTTTGAGGCTTTCTATTTGTCTTAGGAAAATAAGGAACTCCTTCAACAGCATTTGTGAATGTCTATTTGCCTATAGGTGATAATTAAGTAATTATGGCTGTAAAAAGAAAATTATATAAGCACTAGCTAATCTGTCTTTGTAATATTACCTCAAATTGCCATAGTTATTTCTTCTTTTGGCAAAATTCTTTCCCTTTTCTTACTTCAATTGGTTTTCATAACCTCTGTGTTACATATGTAGAGTAGGTGTGTCTGTGTGCCAGTTTTTGCACTATATAAACAAGCATAGAGAAGGCAATCAAATGAAGATGTGGCTGTGAGCTCTTCCCAGAGGCAGGCATAGAACAGGAACCAAGGCATCCTCTATTCTGGTTGCTCTTCAGAGAGAAGATTTACAGTGTCTGGAATGGTATAAAGCTTTCTCCTCTTATTTTATTTATTTTAAGCTTGTGTTTCTTGTCTGTTAGACATACCTTTACTCTTTATAATTTTAAACTCCAATTCTCATCCTATGTCCTTTAAACAGTGAATTCTCACACTCATCCGTGTGTGTGTGTGTGTGTGTGTGTGTGTGTGTCTGAGCCTGTGCGTGCACGTGCAGTGCTGCTGGTATCTTAAATCTTTTCTTTTTATTCTTGGGCCCAATTCTTAATTTATTGAATTTCATTAGGTCTTATTAGGATCCTCTGGTTCAAGAGGATCTCCTGTGAGAAAACAGTAATCCAAGTGGCTTGCCATATTGCTTTAACAATTTGACTGTGGCCCTAGCTGGTTTGGCTCAGTGAATAGAGCGTCAGCCTGCAGACTTAAGCCTCCCAGGTTCAATTCTGGTCAAGGGCACATGCCTGGGTTGTGGGCTCAATCCCCAATGGGGGGACACGCAGGAGGCAGCCAATCAATTATGTCTCTCATCATTGATGTTTCTATCTCTCTCTCCCTCCCCATTCCTCTCTGAAATCAATAAAAAAATATAAAAATATTTGACTCAATATGATAGGCAAATGTATTTCTCTTAGAAAAAGCAAATAATGTTTCATTTTCTGGTATCCTTATTTCCTAGACCTAATGCTACCTTACAGATGTGGGATTCAGTGCTGCTTTTTTACCACTAAAGTTTCCTCTTTCAAGGCACTTATTACTGCAGGTGTTGGAGCTAGGAAACAAGATATTCAGGTTTTGCTTACCAGAGCATCCGCTGGTCATGAGATTTCTAAAACATCTCTTAGAGTTTGCTTACTTAAATTTTTGTTTTGTGATTTTGGCAGGTAAGTTCTCAATTAACTGGATGTGAAGATGGACATAGAACTCCAGTGAAAATTGAATACTGAGAAATTTTGGTATCATTTGCTAGAAATCAAGTAATATTACTTGGTTTTACCTGAATTGCCTTTTTTTTTCTTCTCCCCAGGCATTTGGATTCAATCCTAAAACTGACAACTATGTTGAGAAGGCTGTTGCTGTATTTGGTGGCTTTTATTTACTTTTCTTTTTTGAAAGAATGCTTAAGATGTTATTAAAGACATATGGTCAGGTAAATGGACTTTATTTAAAACTTTTGTTATGATACCTGCCAAAGCTACTTTATAAAGATGAATAAAGGAAGGAATTTTATTCTTAGAATTTCATGAATTGTTCATGTATTAGATTTGTGAATGTGAGGACAAAGAAAAGAATATATTGATAAGTATAAAAGACACACTTGGTTTATATTGTAGAATTTGGAGTTAGTACTAATAATTTAATGTTGAATAACATATGTATTCTATTCATAGTCAACAGAATAAGAAGGCATATATATTCTAACATGAGAAAACAGGTACAACAGGCTCTAATAAATGAGGATACATTTAAAGATAGAGAAATCTTAAAAATCTAAAAAGTAGGATAGACACAGAATAGACGTAATAATGCTCTATTGTGGATAAAAAGCACTGACCTCTATTTTCTTGTTTATATGAGCCATCCTTTTTTTTCTTATAACCCCTTTTTACTTTTTAAATTTTTCCATGTAGAATGATCATGCCCACTTTAGAAATGATGACTTCGGCCCTTCTCCAGAAAAAACTCATCAACCTAAAACATTACCTGCCATCAATGGTGTGACATGCTATGCAAACCCCGCTGTCACAGAGCCTAATGGACACATCCATTTTGATAATGTCAGTGTGGTATCTCTTCAGGTATGGGAATTCCATTTTCTCTTTACTCACTGATCCTTTACACTGTGTGATGATTGTCGTGAATACAATCATGTCAGTATTTTGTACATTTAAATGGGTCAGACTTACTCCTGTATATGTGGGATAATTAAAGGTAAGTCTGCATTATTTTCCCATTTCCCTCCCTATCTTTACTCTAAGCAAGTGAGTTAAGCAAGACACTGAGGCTTCACTATTCTCTAAGATGGTTTAACTATGTAAAAATCACTTAGAGTTATACAATAATATGTGGCAACATGAATCAAAGCATTTCTCTTATTTTGCAATTTTTTCTGTATCTGAAATCAAATAATATCTTTGAGTGACTTTGAGACTGTAAGAAGAAAGAAGTGTAAATTATTAAAATTATTTTCAGTAATTAAATGGACTTAGAATTTGTATTCCCCTCTTCTAAATAATGTCAATAGGTATTATTGCTTGAACAAATATTATATGCCAGGTTATATGCTAGGCACTTAAATATTTTATCTCATTTACTTTCTATAATACCTATTCAAAATAGGGTTTGTTTTCTTTATATTAGGATTATTTCAGTTTCAAGTGATGGGAATAAAATCCTAATTATGTATGCCAAAAGGAGAATTTATTGGAAAGATAGCAGGATGTCTAATGGAATAGCCCAACTATAGGAAAAGCAAGGACCTAGGGACCATGAGAACTCTCAGGACCCCCTTTTCTTCTTCTCCTCTTTGCATGCTCTTCTTCTTCATGTACCAACTCCCAAATAAGTGTGAAATGCAGACACCAGCAACCCCTGAGAGTTGTGTCATATAATATCAGCTACAAAAGGAAATTGACCTGGCTCTTTTAGTCTTAAACACAGAATTCCCGGCAAGGTCTTCTTGACCCATTTGCATTAGATGTCTACTTCTAGAGTCATGCAAGTGCTTAGAGGGTTGGCCCCTTACATGACCCCCAGAGAATATGGATGCTGTAGAGGAGTATTAACAAGGATGCTGTGGTGATGGTGTCATTGGTGTCCACAACAATTCTCATTTGACAGACTAAGAAAGTGGAGCTATGATGTTAAATAGCCTCTCCAGGGTCATTCAGCTCGTCAAGGACAGATTCACAAGCTACGAAGTTAAAAGCAATACAAACAATCACAATTAAAAAAAAAATCAAAAGAAAGCCAGCCAAGGGAGAAAAAGGTAGAGAAAAGATGTTTGAAAAGGTCATTATGGAAAATGACCTGAATTTCCTTCTGGAAACAAAACATGGTTAATTATATACTTCTCCAACTGCTTAAGGAAAATCTCAAGTGCATTTGAAGAGGCAGTTTGTGTTTGCACTAAGCTGAGAGAGAAAATAATTTCATGCAATGTAATGAAAGATGCTTTCAGCCAAGATTTTGTAAAGAATATGGAAATGTTCAAATAGATGATTTCTTATAATAATTACAACTAACATTTATTAAGTGCTCAAGAATCACACCTAAATTTTAGGTAAATGATATGATTTTTCTTCATAATAGCCAAGGAGACAAGTAGTGTTATAATTAGGAGACTATGGCTTAGAGAGGTAAAATAAAAAATGACAAATGCAAGGACACACAGTTCCTCAGTGGCCAAGCTTGGATTAGAACTAAGGTCCTCTGATGTTGAAGTCTGTACTCTTACATACCACACCGAATTTTATTCTTCATGTCACTGCTCTACTGGAACCAAGATGACATTGACTCTTAACTTAATAAATATTAATTTTTTGTAGGGGAAAGGAAATAATTTGGCCCCAGAGAATTGCTGTCTGAGGCAAAAAAAAAAAAAAAAATGAATTGTTCAAAAGTTTGATTTTAAATCTTTTTTTTTTTTAAATTTCTACCCCTCCCCTCCAATTTTATTGTGTATTGGTTTCAGGTCTATTGCTTATGGTTAGACAATCATATACTTTATATAGTGTTACCTTGATATTTCCAGTATGACTTTAGTTTTAAGTCTTAGGGCCCCTGGTTTGTAATTCACAATGGCCAAAAGACATGTTTGCAGTAAATGTGACAAAGTTGGGGTCCCAGACATGATCCTATTTTACATAATTAAATGTCAACCAAAAGGCCACTCTTACTCTACTTCTGTTTATAGTGCTAGTCTACAGGCTTCCATTTATTGATTCAGTAAACATTTATTGATACCTCCTCACTATCCTAGGCATTGGGGATTCAGAAGTGAACAAACTCTCGTGGAGCTTATAGTTTACTCAACTGAAAAACAACAACAGTATAGAAAACAGTATAGAAAAGTAGAAAATAAGAATATATTAGTTAGCAATAAATACTGGGATGAAAATAAAACTTGGTGACGTGGGAGTGACATGTGGGAGCTTGTTTGATTGCTTGATCAAAGAAGGTCTCTTGAAACAACAAGATGGCGGCATAGGTAAACACCGTAAATGCAGCCGTGCACAACTATTTCAAAATAACCATGAAAAGAAAACATGGACACCACCCACACCCACAGGAAGGCTGGCTGAGTGAAAATTCTACAACTAGAAAGAGACTGAGACTCAGAGGAGTGGCGGAAGCAAAGTACAGAGGTACGGAGGCGCACGCACGGGGCTTGAGGAGAGGGCTGGCACCGGAGGACGCGGTTCTTTTTCAAACCGGAGGGAACCACAAACTCCCAGCGGCTCTGAACTCCAGTTCCAGGTGAGTTTCTGGGGACCCAGATGCACACCCAGAGAAGGGGGACTGACTGGCACTGGGAGGAAATCCAAAGTGGGTTTCTCTCAGTGTTGCTTGCAGCAATTACCGTGGGACACAGAGACCCAGTGTCTCTTAGCACAGGGCTGAGAATCGACCATAGCTATTTGTTCTGCCCTGTAGACTCCCCGAGGCCCCGTCCCTCCCAAGCTTCAGAGGTTTTTGCATATAAAAGGCTGAGTAGCCTAAGGCAAAGGCTAAATCAACACCTCCTTAAAGATACAAGAGCCAGCCTCACCCAGTGGCCAGAGTGGGACCATCGTAAATAAAACTCAGATCCACAAGGAACACACTCGGGGCAGACACAGTGAGCACAAAAGCCCCACTGAAACAACTCTTGCCCCATAAGGCCAAGTTCCAGCACAGAAGTTCTCCCACTGTAGACACAGCTGACTCTCATAACCAAGTGGCTTAGAGGTTAATTCCTCTCAGTGATCACCTAACTCAGAAAGGGAAGCAGCCAAAATGCGGAGACAAAGAAACAGATCACAAATGACTGAAATGGAGGAAAGAAAATGACAGGATATAGAGTTCAAAACCACGGTTATTAGGTTTTTCAAGAATTTTCTAGAGACTGCCGATAAATTTAGTAGACCCTCGAGCATATGAAGAAGGACCAGCTAGAAATTAAGCATACACTGACTGAAATAAAGAATAATATACAGAGATCCAACAGCAGATGAGAGGATCGCAAGAATCAAGTCAAAGATATGAAGAAGCAAAACCCACCCAGCCAGAAAAGCCAAAAGAAAAAAGAATAAAAAAATAAGATAGTGTAAGGAGTCTCTGGGACAACTTCAAGTGTACCAATATCAGAATTATAGGGGTGCCAGAAGAAGAGAGAGAGCAAGATATTGAAAACCTATTTGAAGAAATAATGACAGAAAACTTCCCCCACCTGGTGAAAGAAATAGACTTCCAAGTCCAGGAAGTGCAGAGAACAAACAAAAGGAATCCAAGGAGGACCACACCAAGACACATCATAATTAAAATGCCAAGAGCAAAAGACAAGGAGAGAATCTTAAAAGCTGCAAGAGAAAAGCAGTTAGTTACCTACAAGGGGGAACCCATACGACTGTCAGCTGATTTCTCAACAGAAACTTTGCAGGCCAGAAGGGAGTGGCAAGAAATATTCAAAGTGATGAACA
>PVJC01032900.1:0-19666 GCA_004026665.1 Murina feae
AAAAAAAACTGGAAGGAAATGAAACAGGAGAAACATGGCGAAGCTGCCTCCCAGTGACTGGTGGACCGTGAGGCATGCGCCAGGGGAAGCAGTGGGCATTACCGAGCATCTGGGGCTGGGCCCATGGGGAGAATGACCGGGCTGTGAGCAGACATGGGGACTGTCGGGAGGAAGGGGCAGTTCGGGTGTCCGGGGGCAAGTGGAGCAGAGATTGGCTACTGCCGATGCTTTTTGTCTAAGAGCTTGAGCACCTGAGTAGTAAGGGTCCTTGGTTGGCCCTAAAGCTACTGATTTCATCAGAGCTGCTGCTTCTGACCATAACCATCATGTGGGATGTCAAAGCAAGTGCCACTCCTTAGACAAGCCCAGATTTCTTTCAAGCCTTCCCTAGGGGTTGAAGTCATAGCCGCACATTAGCCATCAGAAAGGACACTAAGACTTGAGGAGTCTTTGATTCCCTCTTCTTGTCTTTCATTTTTAAAATATGTTTCTATTGATTTCCAAGAGGAAAGGAGAGGGGGGAGAGAGAGAGGGATAGAAACATCAATAATGGTTCATTCAAGAAAAGAAGAGAAAATCTAACACTGTTCATTAAACAATCAACCTCTGGGTTTTTTATTTCCTGACCGGGAATCAAACCTTGACCTCCTGATGCTAAACCATGGAACCATACCAGCTGGACTGTTTTGTTTTATTTTTATTTGTTAATATATTTTTATTGATTTCAGAGAGAAAGGGAGAGAGAGAGAGAGAGAGAGAGAGAGAGAGAGAGAAACATCAGTAATGAGTGAGAATCATTGATCGGCTGCCTCCTGCTCGCCCCCTACTGGGGATTGAGCCCAAAACCTGGGCATGTGCCCTTTAAGCGGAATCGAACCCAGGACCCTTCAGTCCACAGGCTGACGCTCTGTCCACTGAGCAAAACGAGCTAGGGCTTGTTTCATTTGTAAGCTACTCTAATAAAAGAGTAATATGCAAATTAACCATCACTCCGAGACACCTAAGCCACGCCCACCAGCCAAGCCATGCCCCACCAGCCAATCAGAGTGCCTGTATGCAAATTAACCCAGCCAAGATGGAGGCCGGCAGCCAGGGAGCTAGAGCAAACAGGAGGCTTCCGTTGCAACTGCCTGCTTAGGCTGGCTGGGCCTCCGCTCACGGCAACAATGTTTCAATTATAGAAGGCACGGAGTTGAAGCAAACAGGAGGCTTCATTGCTTGCCTAGGCCTGGGCTCACAGCAACAATGTTTTAATTATAGAAGATAAATAAACCCCAGAACCCTGCTTCCAGCCAGCCTCGCTGGGACATTGGGTCAATGGGAGCTGTGGGCAGCCTGAAAATGGCCCTCAGCCCCTAACCCAGGCTGGCCAGATACCCCAGTAGGGAACCAAACCTTGAAGGGACTGTGGGCAGCCTGAAAACGACCCTCAGGTCCTCACCCAGCTGGCCACACCCCCATGGGGTGAGCGTCCACACTGGGGGGCTTGGCCAGCCTGCAAACAGCCATCAGCCCCTCACCCAGGCTGACCAGGCACGCCAGCAGGTGGACATCCCCCAAGGGGTCCCAGACTGGGAAAGGGCACAGGCCAGGCAGAGGGACGCGCTCTGCCCACCCTCCCCAGCCCTGAGTGCGCAAATTTTTATGCACCGGGCCCCTATTATTGAGATAAAACTCTATGGGCAAAGCTCATTAAATACATACATACAGATTTCATTTCCTTCAACAAAAGTTTATTTAAAACATTTCACTGGATTTCTTTGAGGGCTTAGACCTCCGAAATGCATTTATCCTATTTAAAGTGATTCGTGTAGGTGAATTCTACTGCCCTGTTTTTCTTACTTCGCGCCTTTCATATTTTAATGAGGAAAAATTGGAATGTATTGACTTGATACAATGACTGACGAGAATGCCCATAAATCATTCTTCATACTTCAAGTGTTCCAGCTCCAGCATCCATTATAATTAGCTGTCACTTCCGCCCTTTATTGTTGAAGTCACCAAAATGTAGCTGTCATATTTATCAAAACCTTTTCTGAAGTTCAGTTCCCACAGCAGCTGTGAAGAAAATGAGCTCCCTTGCCTGGTCGCTTTGTAACGTGGCCTTCTTACCCCCCACCCACATGCTGCCATCGCTTCTGTGTTGTTTTAGCCGAAGTTGGTTGTGCCCTATCTGGACCTTAAGAATTGCCTAAAAACACTCTATTGTTCCTGATGGCCCACCAGGCTGGATGTCTATTCTACGAGTGGTGGGTCTGAGTTTCATTCTCAGGGTGCTGTGGGCGAAATTGGCCTTAATGATAAAGCAAGATTAAAAGAAGCCAGCCCTGCCCTGATCGGTGTGGCTCAGTGGATAGAGCATCGGCCTATGGACTGAAGGGTCCTGGGTTCGATTCCGGTCAAGGGCATGTACCTTGGTTACAGGCACATTCCCAGTGGGGAGGTGTGCAAGAGGCAGCTGAGGGATGTTACTCTCTCATCGATGTTTCTAACTCTCTGTCCCTCTCCCTTCCTCTCTGTAAAAAATCAATAAAATATATTTTTAAAATAAAATAAGCCAGCCCTAGCTGCTTTGGCTCAGTGGATGGAGCCTCGACCTGTGGACTGAAGGGTCCCAGTTTCGATTCTGGACAAGGGCACATGCCCAGGTTGTGGGCTCGATCCCCAGGGGTGGGGCATGCAGGAGGCAGCCAATCAATGGTTCTCTCTCATCATTGATGTTTCTATCTCTCTCTCCGTCTTTCTTCCTCTCTAAAATCAATAAAAAAAAATTTTTAAAGAAAGATTAAGATAAGCCATACACATAGAGGGTATGTCTGTAGATATTAATATGTCTGTGTGTTTTTTTTAATAAACCTATATATCAACTTTTAAAAAATTCTTTATTGTTTAAAGTATTACTACATATGTCTCCTTTTTCCCCCATTGACCTCTCGCTGCCTGTTCCCACCCTTTTACCCCCCACCCCCCACACATGGCCTCACCACCTAGAATCTGTGTCCATTGACTATGCTAATATGCATGCATACAAGTCCTTTGATGGATCTCTTACCCCCTCCTCCTCCGCCTTCTCTCTGAAATTTGATGATCTGTTCGATGCTTCTCTGTCTCTGGATTTGTTTTTGTTCATCAGTTTATGTTGTTCGTAGTATTCCACAAATGAGTGAGATCACGTGATACTTTATCTTTCTCTGACTGGCTTATTTCGCTTAGCATAATGCTCTCCATTTCCATCCATGCTGTTGCAAATGGTAAGAGCTCCTTCTTTTTTACAGCAGCATAGTATTCCATTGTGTAGATGTACCACAGCTTTCTAATCCATTCATCTGCTGATGGGCACTTAGGCTGATTCCAAATCTTAGCTATGGTGAATTGTGCTGCTATGAACATAGGGGTGCATATATCCTTTCTGATTGCTGTTTCTATTTTCTTGGGATATATTCCTAGAAGTGGGATCACTGGGTCAAATGGCAGTTCCATTTTTAAATTTTTGAGGAAACTCCATACTGTCTTCCATAGTGGCTGCACCAGTCTGCATTCCCACCAGCAGTGCATGAGGGTTCCTTTTTCTCCATGTCCTCGCCAGCGCTTGTCATTTGTCGATTTATTGATGATAGCCATTCTGACAGGTATGAGATGATATCTCATTGTCATTTGATTTGCATCTCTCAGATGATTAGTGACTTTGAGCATGTTTTCATATGTCTCTTGGCCTTCTGTATGTCCACTTTTGAAAAGTGTCTATTTAAGTCCTTTGTCCCTTTATCAGTGTTTTTTTAAATATTTTTTTATTGATTTCAGAGAGGAAGGGAGAAGGAGAGAAAGATAGAAATGTCAATGATGAGAATCATTGATCAGCTGCCTCCTCCACGCCCCCTACTGGGCATCAAGCACATAACCCAGGCATGTGCCCTGATGGGGAATTGCACCATGACCTCCTGGTTCATAGATCACTACTCAACTGCTATGGACCCCACGTTGAATGCTCAGAGCTGGGCCAGGGCAGGACATCGAACTCCTGATGCAGAGCCATCGACGGCCTTCCTCCCAGGGATAACCCTCTGCCCGCACATCTCAAGTGATGGGAGACTCACTTCTACATAAGCAGTTTTCTTCTCAGCTTCTCTTTTAATCAGAAAACTCTTCCCCATTGTTAATCCAAAATCTGCCTTCCAAACCTGCTGTCCGTCAATCCAAGTTCTAGAACATTTTCCTTTTAATCCTGATAATATTTTTATTGATTTTTGAGAGAGAGAGAGAGAGAGACAGAGACAGAGAGAGACAGACATTGATGTGAGCAAAAAAACATCAGTCAGTTGCCTCCCATATGCACCTGACCAGGGATCGAACTCACAACCTGGGGATGTGCCCTGACCAGAAATTGAATGCACAATTTTTTGGGGTACGGGACAATGTTCCAACCAACTGAGCCACCTGGCCAGGGCATCTAGAAAAACATTCTTATAGGCGCCAGCAAAAATTACAACCGTATACACTTTAAAACATGAGCATTGAGCACCCATTCCATCAGGGAACAGAACTGCGAGGACCCTGAACTTGGGCCATACTTCCCGGGGAACCCGAGGTTTAAGGTAACACCCTCCCTTTCTCCTTCCCTTCCTCCTCTCCCTCCCCTCCATCTCCCTTTCTCCCTGTTCCCACCCCTGCATCCAATTGGTTTCCAAGTGTTAAAGATTCAGTCCTCACAATCCCACAAACCAGCCACCTTTCCACCTAAGTGACACTGGAGTGTGCCCTCGTAGACTAGTCTGGGACCAATTAGCCCACACGGATGCCTTCCTGCTTCCGGCCTTTCCCATTGTCACTAGTGCTGCACCCAGGGAGTCATGCTCCTGAATGCATCAGCCCTCCAGCACTCAGAACTTCTAAAGACTTGGCTCCCGCCCCCGCATCATCCTAACCATAACTGCTCTGGCCCTAAGCGACCGCCACGTAACATGCTAACGATGCCTCCGGCAAGATTCATGTTCTCCTCTCCGTGCGTCTGCACGTACTCTTCCCTCCACGCGGAATGCTTCCCAGCTCATGTTGCCTGGGGCCATTGCCACACATGACGTGCTCAGAGATGTAGGCCATGGAAAATATGCAAAGGCTTGTGTGTAAAGGCTCAACATAAAAAGAAATGTAGCCATGACTCTAATGGGACAGTGCAAAATAAACCATGCTCCATGGCTTAACGAGACACCATAAAGGCATTAGTATGCCTTTGAGAAACGGTTAATGAGAAAAACAAGTTTCAGAATTCTTTATGCAGCCCAGCTGACATGGCTCAGTGGTTGAGTGTTGACCTGTGAACCAGGACGTCACAGTTCAATTCCCAGCCAGGGCACATGCCTGGGTTGTAGACTCCCATCCCCAGAGTGTGGAGTGCAAGAGGCAGCCAATCAATGACTCTCTCTCATCATTGATCTCTCTCTCTCTCTCTCTCTCTCTCTCTCTCTCTCTCTCTCTCTCTTTCTCTCTCTCTCTCTCTCCCTCCCTCCCTCCCTCCCTCCCTCCTCTTTCCATTCCTCTCTGAAATCAATAAAATTATGTATTTTTTAAAATTCTGTATGCAGGAGGATGTGTGTGTGTGTGTATATATATATATATATATATATATATATATATATATAATAAAAACACACATAATATGCTACTTAGACCAGACATCTTTCCGGACAACCTTCCAGACGAAGCTGGGGCTGCAAGGGAAGCCCAGGTTCTGGGTGTTGGAGGGAAGCCTGGGTCCTGGGTGCCAGAGAGAAGCCAGTGCCTGCAGCCGGGGGAAGGAAGGCCTACTCTTGCATGAATTTTGTGCATCGAGCCTCTAGTATATATCATATATAATAAAAGGCTAATATGCAAATTGTCCCCTTGACCAGGAGTTCGACCAGGGGGCCTGGCCAGCTGGCCAACTACCCGTGGCCCCTTCCCCAGTCAGCCTGACCCAGTTTGCCCAGATTGGGGTGGGCCAGCCAGACCCCACCCATGCACAAATTTGTGCACCAGGCCTCTAGTATAAATATATGGACATAAACCTAGTGTTAATAATGTATATGTCATGAATATGATTATACATTATAGATACACTATATAAACACATAACAGAGTATATGTCAGTTATGAACATGTTCAGGTGCAAGTAACAACAATAAAACTCACACAGGCTTAGGTAGTTGAGAGTGTGGTTGTTCTGCACAGGGCGAAACAGCTCAGGGCTGGCCTGGTGGCTTCGTGGCACCATCCAGGACCTTGAGTCTGTCTTCCCGCCTTTATCCTCATGTTCGTTGCATTAGGGTCAAAAGGTAGCTGAGTCTGGCCAGCAAGGCTCAGAGGTCGAGTGACATTCTATGAATAAGGTGGTCACGGTTCAATTCCCGGTCAAGGGCACATGCCCAGGTTGCAGGCTCCATCCCCAGTGCGGGGTGTACAAAAGGCAGCTGATCCATGATTCTCTCTCATCATTGATGTTTCTATGTCTCTCTCTCCCTCTCCCTTCCTCACTGAAATCAATAAAAATATATTTAAAGGGAGGGGGAAATAGTAGCTGAAAACCTATCGTTCTCTCATCTGTGTTCCAGGAAGAAAGTGGAAGGACAGTGGTCACAGGCAGGGGCAGCGGGATTTCTGCCCCTGAGGAGGGACTCTTCCTCGGGGAAGAGAGGTGCTCAGGTACCGCCTCCATCTCCTCTTTGCCACATGGCTACCGCCAGCTGGGGAGGTGGGGGTGGGGCTGGACGCTGGGCCAACCCACTGACAGTGTTTGCCATCACAGATGTGTGTGGAAGATTAACTTAAGGATTGATTTTATCCTCCTTTGACTAGAATAATATATGTGTGACTTGGATATTAGTGAAGTTTCAAAAATTTTCTAGAATATGTTTTTATTGATTTCAGAGAGGCAGGGAGAAGGAGAGGCAGAAACATCCATGATGAGAGAGGATCGGCTGCCTCCTGCAGCCTACTCCTGGGATCGAGCTCACAGCCTGGACGTGTGCCCTGGCCGACTGGGAATCACACTGTGACCTCCAGGTTCATAGGTCGATGCTCCACCAGTGAGCCACGCCAACCGGGAAAGATTTGAAATTTTTTTAAAAATATATTTTATTGATTTTTTTACAGAGAGGAAGGGAGAAGGATAGAGAGTTAGAAACATTGATGAGAAAGAAACATCGGTCAGCTGCCTCTTGCACACCTCCTACTGGGGATGTGTCTGCAACCCAGGTACATGCCCTTGACTGGAATCGAACCTGGGACCCTTCAGTCTGCAGGCCGATGCTGTATCCACTGAGCCAAACCGATCAGGGTTGAAATTTTTTTTATAAGAAACCACCTGACCCTAATACTTCATCACAAATGTCACAACCTCTTTTAAGCCTCCGTTATAATAAGGGGATGATGTGCTTACTCGTATGTTTGTTTTTCCCTGAAGAAAGATGTGGGAAGAGGATAAACTTTTGAGTTGGTAAAGCGTGAGTTCCAATCGCCTCCGTAACCATGACTACAGTGTGTAACCTTTGAAAGCCTCCGTTTCGTGATCTGTAAAGTGGTGGTTGCACTACTTTATGGCGGTTTTGCTAAGTTCCATGACATTCAGTGAGAAAATACAGAAAGGACTAAGTAGCTTCTCCATAACTAATTCTCTCTCTCCTTCTGGAAATTCATAAAACACCCCATCTTTCTCGTGTTGCCTGCATTTTGCCTTCTGCTTTAGCTGCTGGTTAGTTTTTCATTTCTCAGCTTTCCGTTATGAAGGACAGTGGCCATACCTTATGTGTTTTTAGTGCCTTACAGGAAGTAGAGCTGCACATAGTCTATAACATCTAATCACCTGGGATATTAAAATCAAATTCATATTTTATTAAAAATACTGGAGGGTATCCATTACAAGGTAACCGCCAAGAAGCAGATCCTATCGCTCTTTCCTGCACACTCTGCTTCCGATGTGGCTAAAACGCAGCGCGACTGTCGCCAGGCGCCTGTTTATGAGGAATCACTCTGAATGGTGCTGACAGATGCTGGCTCCGCAGCGTCATTGAGAAGCAAGAGTAAAAGAATCTCAAGTTAAATTTTAAATGCCATCCTTTTAAAAGTAAAACAGCTATCTTGTTAATGTAAGACCATCCAAGCCTATTTTTTTTTTTAAATGTAGAGCGCAGCTGGTATGGCTCAGTGGTTGAGTGCTGATCTATGAACCAGGAGGTCACCTTTCAATTCACAGTCAGGGCTCGGTCCCCAGTACAAGGTGTGCAGGTTGCAGGCTCGGTCCCCAGTACAAGGTGTGCAGGAGGCAGCTGATCCATGATTCTCATCATTGATGTTTCAATCTCTCCCTCTTCCTTCCTTTCTAAAATTTAAAAAAAAATTTTTTTTTTTTTTTTGGTAGAAAAGTTTATTCGAATTTATGGGAGTCAAACTGAAGACCTGCCCAAAAGCGCGACCTCAGGGAACCGAGAAAATGCCCCAGAGAATGGTACCGTATTTTCCAGCGTATAAGACGACTGGGTGTATAAGACAACCCCCAACTTTTGAGAAGATTTTCCTGGGTTAAAAAGTCCAGACAGAGACCGTATGCGGCACAAAAAGGAGCCGACCGGAGACACTTGCGGTCTCCGTCTGGCTCCATTGATGACCCCTGACTTTTGGGAAGATTTTTCTGGGTTAAAAAGTCGTCTTATACGCCGGAAAATACGGTAGTTTGGCAGCTCTTTTCACACATTCGGAATCAATGTAGGGAATGCAAGGAAGATTACATGCAATGCATGGGTGATGGATTAAAGAGGCTGGAGAAAGCAAGGCAGACCAATGCCAGTGGCTGGATAAACAATAAAATGGAGAGACACATACTTCTTTTACATCTAATATTTACAATAAATAGGAACGGTATATCCAGGCAACAAGATCATGTGCTCCCTTGGGGGTGGTTACACCTCTGAGGGGTCTGGGAGAGAGGATTAGTCTGCTGTTTCAAGGGTATGTTAACATAGATGCACAATGGACAGGGCTCTCTCTTTTTAAAAAAATATATTTTTATTGATTTCAGAAAAGAAGGGAGAGAGAGAGAAACATCAGTGATGAGAGAGAATCATTGATCATCTGCCTCCTGCATGCCCCCTACTGGGGATTGAGCCTGCAATCCAGTCTTGTGCCCTGGACTGGAATTGAACCCGGGACCCTTGAGTCTGCAGGCTGACTGGCACTCTATCCATTGAGACAAACCGGCTAGGGCAGCCAGGGCTCCTTAAGGCCAAAATTAACATTTTGCTAAGACAGTTATAGGGCTGGGGCATGACTAGCCACCGTGACCTTCCTGGTTCGGAATTTATGATCAGATCATCCCATGAGGTTTCTTTCCGTCACTGAGCTTGTCAGACTCACCACAGAGCCCCTATTTTGTTCACAAAGGTAAATGCTTTCTGCCCTTTTGTACCCAGTCTCACTTTTTTCTGACATTCTTGCTTTTGTTTTGACAGCGCATTGGGAGTTGAGTCCCAACAGTGGAGAGTAAGCAGTTTCAAACTTCAAGTTTTAAAATCTTTTAGATTTTACTAGGTGCTTCTCAGAGCCAGAAGATAACTTAGAGCTGTATTTCCCAAACCCTTCACTGAGGCACCCTGGATTTAAACTTTCAAGGAAAACACAGAAAATCTATTGGTCTAGTCACGGCAAAAGTTACTCTCTCTCTCTCTCACCCTGACTGGTTTGGCTCAGTGGATAGAGCATCAGCCTGTGAACTCAAGGGTCCCATGTTCGATTCCAGTCAAGGGCATGTATGTGGTTTGCGGCACAACCCCAGTAGGAAGTGTGCAGGAGGCAGCTGATCGATGTTTCTAGCTCTCTATCCCTCTCCCTTTCTCTCTGTAAAAAATCAATAAAATATATATTTTTTTTAAAAAGTTACTCTCTCGCCCTGGCTGGTTTGGCTCTGTGGATAGAGCGTTGGCCTGCGAACTGAAGGGTCCCAGGTTCGATTCCAGTCAAGGGCATGTACCTTGGTTGCGGGCACATCCCCGGTGGGGGGTGTGCAGGAGGCAGCTGGTCGATGTTTCTCTCTCTCTCATCAATGTTTCTGAATCTCTGACCCTCTCCCTTCCTGTAAAAAATCAATAAAATTTAAAAAAAAAAAAAAAGTTACTCTCTCAAAGTGGTTCATCATTTCAATGTTGTTTGTGAAGCTAGGTTTTTTTGTTTGTTTTATGTTTTCTTTAAAAACATTTTTATTGATTTCAGAGGGGATGTGAGAGGAAGAGAGAGATAGAAGATAGAAATATCAATGATGAGAATCATTGATTGGCTGCCTCCTGCACGCCCCCTATTGGGGATTGAGGCTGCAACCCAGGCATGTGCCCTTGACTGGAATCAAACCCGGGACCCTTCAGTCCACAGGCGTACGCTCTCCACTGAGCCACACCAGCAGGGCGTGAATCTGGGTTTTTGTTGGTTGCTCTGATAAAAAGCAAGTACTGGGCAGAAGTCTTTGTGGAACAGGAAATAAAGCTGTGTCCAGTGTTAGTCCACTTTTTGAATCGTGCCAGATGCACACATTCCAGTAATAATGATTGTGGCCCAGCAGGCGTTGCTCAGTGGTTGAGCCTCAACCTATGAACCAGGAGGTCACAGTTCGATTCCTGGTCAGGGCACGTGCCCGGGTTGCAGGCTCAATCCCAAGTACAGGAGGCAGCCGATCGGTGATTCTCTCTCATCATGGATGTTTCTATCTCTCTCTCCCTCTCCCGTGCTCTGAAATCAATAAAAATATTTTTTAAAGAAAGAAACAGCCTTTGAAACATAAAGAAGATGATGACGTTCACTCCATGTAAGGACTGAGCAGCTGTGTGTGCAGAGCTGAGGTGGTCAGTTTGCCAGGATTCAGGGCACGGACCCAAATAGGAATCTCTCCACCCCCTTCATGGGGCCGCTCTGACTCTCCCTGTGTTCTTCACCTTGACTGAGAAACCATCAAGGCCTCCACATATATTCCTCTAACCCTTGCTAGAAGGTCATAACACCTTCTCTCTCGGTGTAGATCACTTCTAGGAGAGATCTTAGCCACTGCAGGGAGCAAAGATGGAGGAAAGGAGGGAGGCATAGCCAAAAGTGGGCTCTTCCTGAGGACCACGGCTCCGATGTGTGCGTATACACTCTCTGCAGGACTCGTCGCCACGTCATCTCACCAGCCCGCCTCAAGACCTCTGTATCAACCATAAGAAATCGTACCCGGCTGGTGTGGCTCAGTGGTTGCGTGTCACCCTATGAACCAAGAGTTCACTAGTTCGATTCCCGGTCAGGCCACATGCCAGGGTTGGAGGCTGGATCCCCAGTGTGGGGGCGAGCAGGAGGCAGTTGATGAATGATCCTCATCATGGAAGTTTCTCTCTCTCCCTCCCTCTCCCTTCCTCTCTGAAATCAACAAAAATATATAGTTTTTAAAAGTCAACCTCCATATTGCTGCGTAATTTAAGGATTCATACCAAAAATTAGTGTTAAGGAAACAAATCTGCAGAGACCCTGTGAAAAGCGTCGTGAGTTGCGGGGAAATTATCTGTTAAGAGCCCAAATGCAAAAGGAAAGCAAAGGTCCTCCTTAAATGTAAGTGTTTTTATGACGCGCTTCATTTCCGTAGACCACCGTGCGTGCCTGCGTCCACATACTCCTGCATAAAAGTGCAAGAAAAACACCTCACCACTACTACATCCTGGCACATCGTGTTTTCTCTCTGAAACGAACACTGTCGGACGCACGTGGCCTTGATGCTTTTTTTTTTTCTTCCTCTCAGATGAAAGAACTGGGTGTCATCTTCTACAACTGCAGCTGCCTGGTCCTGGATTTGCAAAGGATCTTCGCTTTATATAGTTCGTTGAAGTTCAAGAGCAGAGTGCCCCAGACCTGGTCCAAGAGGCTCTACGGAGTCTACGACAGTGAGAAGAAATTGCAGCTCCAGTTGAACGAAACCAGATCTCAAGCATTTGTGTCGGTGGGTGGTTGCCTCCGTCTCCTCCTCCATCCCCCCCCTGCCCGGCCCTCTATTAAGTTGGGGTGCTCGAGGGTGGCCTTATGTTAGGCAGCGATGAATTCGACAGGTCGGTTTCCGTTGCAGTCCTTGAGGAGTTCAAATCTGTCCACTCTGACGCTCTGTCACATGCTGTTCCTAATGAGGATGACAAGATAAATGTTAATAATTATTCCTCATTCCAGATACTGTGTATTATCTGATTGGACCCTTACAGTCATCCCTTAAGGTACACTAGGATGGTGACTGTGTTACAAATTAGGTTGTATCGGCTCAGCCAGCGTGGCTCAGTGGTTGAGCATCGACCTATGAACCAGGAGGTCACGGTTCGATTTCTGGTCGGGGCACATACCCGGGTTGTGGGCTCGATCCCCAGTAGGGGGCGTGCAGGAGGCAGCCGACCAATGATTCTCTCTCATCACTGATGTTTCTCTCTCCCTTCCTCTCTGAAATCCATAAAAATACATGTTTTTTAAATGAGGATATTGAAGCTTATCTGCTATAACACAGGTGCCAGGAAAGCCACCAGCACCCAGGTCTTGTATAGCAGGCCCTGTCTTTGATGCCCTGCATCAATGATGTTCAGTCTTGTTTGTAGCAAAAACGAAGCTGTTGTACTTGATGGAGGCTGGAGGGCCAGACCACTACCCCACACACCTTCACCCACCCACCCCTGCCCTCCCCCCACCCCTCTCCATCCCACTGCCCCCACAGTGTTACTGGCATCGGGCAAAGTAAGTATCTGGGCCTATGGCCTGTCATCAAACTCTAAAGTACTTAGGAATCAGCTACAAAGCCTGTGTTTTTTTTTAATATATATATATATATATATATATATATATATATATATATATATATGTTTTCGTTGATTTGAGAGAGAGAAAAAGGGAGGGGGGGGAGAGAGAGAGAGAGAGAGAGAGAAAGAGAGAAAGAGGATGTTTTTTAATTTATTTCTTTAGAGAAAAAGAGAGGAAATATCGATTGGTTGCCTACTCTATGTGCCCCAACCGGGGCTTGAACCCACAACCTAGGTATGTGCCCTGACCGGGAATCGAACCTGCAGCCTTTTGGTGAATAGAAGGACGCTCCAAACCACCACGCCACCTGGCCAAGGCAAAACAACCATACGCTTTTAAGATGGAAAACACTTTGAACAACAAGAGGAAAATGCCTCAAGCATAAGTTGCCTCTCTTTCATTTTGCTTGAGTTTCTTAGAATATCTTTTTTGCCCTGTCTCTCCTGATGAACTTGGGCATCTTAGTAACTCTGTGTCTCCACTAGAATTATCGATGACCCTTTCTCAACAATCAGTACTCCTCTTTCTGATGGATGAACAATTAGAGGGGAAAACCAAGCTTTTCAGAGGGTCTGAAACGTGTGTATAGCCATGTCACCGTTCAGACGAAATGGCTTCTGGGATAAATTGCTTGTTATATGTGTGTGGTGTTATATGGTAAAGCCTGAGGAATTGAACAGCTGTGTGTGACGGGGAGGTATACCAGGGTCACGTAAGTTTAGAGCTGGAGCATTCCTCCCAAAATCAGAGGCATGTGTATTGAAAGCAAGAATTCCCTCCCAGTAGTTGAGTATCAACCTATGAACCAGGAGGTCATGGTTCATAGATTCCCAACCAATGCACATGCCTGGGTAGTGGGCTTGATCCCCAATGTGGGATGTACAGTAGGCAGCCCATCAATGATTTTCTTTTTTCTCCCTCTCCCTTCCTCTCTGAAATCAATAAAAATACATATATTTTTAAATATATTTTTAATTGATATTTTACAGAGAGGGATAGAGAGTTAGAAACATCAATGAGAGAGAAACATCCATCAGCTGCCTCCTGAACACCCCCTACTGGGGATGTGCCTGCAACCAAGGTGCATGCCCTTGACTGGAATCAAACCTGGGACCCTTCAGTCTGTAGGCTGATGCTCTATCCACTGAGCCAAACCGGTCATGGCAAAATACATATATTTTTAAATTTCCTCCCAAAACAGACTTAAAGGACAGGCTTGAGACCAATCCTACCGCACTTGGATGTCTACATGCCTCAACTTGGATAGGATGGAAAATATATTTGTCTTATCTCCTAAAGAACTGGAAAGTAGGTTTGAAAAAAAAAAATGAGAGAGAGAGAAACCCCAAGTTGACAAGAGTTGATGCTCTAGCCCTAGCTGGTTTGGCTACGAGGATACAATGTCGGCCTCCAGACTGGAAGGTCCCGGGTTCTATTCTGGCCGAGGGCACATACCCGGATTGTGAGCTTGATCCCCGGTGAGGGGCGTGCAGGAGGCAGCCAGTCAATGATTCTCTCTCATCATTGATGTTTCTGTCTCTCTCTCTCCCTTTCCCTTCCTCTCTGAAATCAATAAAAATATCTTTAAAAAAAAAAGTTAATGCTCTTAAAGTTTGGTCTTTGTGTCTTCACAGAATTCCCCCAAACTCTTTTGCCCTAAAAACAGAAGCTTTGACATCGATGCCATCTACAGCGTGATAGACGATGCCAAGCAGTACGTATACATCGCCGTCATGGACTACCTGCCCATCTCCAGCACAAGCACCAAAAGGTCAGTGCGTGCATGACCTTGACGTAGAACCAGGTCTTCAGGACCAGGCATGGAGCTGGGGACCCCTGGGGAAGCCGGCCTGCACACTGGGATGCGCTCAGGTCATCATTCAAGCCAGCTAGGTGAGCCCGGCCGGCCGGTGTGGCTCAGTGGTTGATCGTCAACCTGTGAACCAGAAGATCATGTCACGGTTTGATTCCTGATCTGGGGCACATGCCTGGGTTACAGCCTTGCTCCCTAGTAGGAGGCGAGCAGGAGGCAGCCAAGTAATGATTCTCCCTCATCATTGATGTTTCTCTCTCTCCCTCGCCCTTCTTCTCTGAAATCAATAAAAATATATTAAAAAAAATTTTTTTAAGTTGCCCTGCCCTGGTTGGTTTGGCTCAGTGGATAGAGCGTCGGCCTGCAGAATGAAGGGTCCCAGGTTCGATTCCGATCAAGGGCATGTGCCTTGGTTGTGGGCGCATCCCCAGTGGGGGGTGTGCAGGAGGTGGCTGATCGATGTTCCTCTCTCATCGATGTTTCTAACTCTTTGTTCCTCTCCCTTCCTCTCTGTGAAAAATGAATAAAATATATTTTTTTAAAAAAAAGTTGCCCTGACCGGTTTGGCTCAGTGGATAGAGCATCGGCCTATGAACTGAAGGGTCCCGGGATCAATTCCAGTCAAGGGCATGTACCTTGGTTGCGGGCACATCTCCAGTGGGAGGTGTGCAGGAGGCAGCTGATCGATGTTTCTCTCTCATCGATGTTTCTAACTCTCTATCCCTCTCCCTTCCTCTCTGTAAAAAAAAAACACAATAAAATACATTTTTTTAAAAAAAGATAAAAAAAGAAGTTGATTCTTGGAGCATAGGTAGAATTGGAGGTACAGCAGGGGTGACACAGGTGGCGTGTTAAGGTGCCCATGCCCTCTTGCCCTCACAGCCTGAGGCCTGGTGCTGGGTGACCTGGTTGTAGGCAGATGCAAGTCTCCATAAAACATCCTCTCTCGGTGCCCCAACCCAGGGGGCTTGCTTTTCTTTCTTTCAACGTCTCCCACAAAGTCACACATCTATCACAGAACAAAGTAGTGGTGGCATTAAAACATCCGTGTTCCCTGGAGCCTGGTAAATCTATTTCCCAAAACTAAGTTGCTTTCTCGGTTCTTATCCACATCGGTATTATTTCCACAGGTCGTACTGGCCAGACTTGGACGGGAAAATACGAGAAGCGTTGGTTTTGCGGAGCGTTAAAGTTCGACTCCTGATCAGCTTCTGGAAGGAGACGGATCCCCTGACATTTAACTTCATTTCGTCTCTTAAAGCTATCTGCACTGAGATAGCCAACTGCAGCTTGAAAGTTGTAAGTATGCTGTTGACTTCGCTCTTAAAGAAAAAGTCTCTTCCCCGTGCACATCCACCCGTGAAAGCTGCTAAGCTCTCACGTTCCCGCGAACTCCCAGTAAGAACAGGAATACCAATCCTCGAGAGAGAGACACACTTTAAAAACACTTTAAAAGGGCCCTAGCCGGCGTGGCTCAGTGGATAGAACCTCGGCCTGTGGACTGAAGGGTCCCGGGTTCGATTCCGGCCAAGGGCACATGCCTGGGTTTCGGGCTTGATCCCCAGTAGGGGGCGTGCAGGAGGCGGCCAATCAATGATTCTCTCTCATCATTGATGTTTCTGTCTCTCTCCTTCTCCCTTCCTCTCTGACATGAATAAATAAATATTTAAAAAAAAAAAAAAAAAAAACTCTTTAAAAGGACTCTACCGGCATGGCTCAGTGGTTGAGCATCGACCTGTGAACCAGGAGGTCATGGTTCAATTCCCCATCTGGGCACAGGCCCTGATTGTGGGCTCGATCCCAAGCGGGAGCATGGAGGAGGCAGCCGAGCAATGATTCTCTCTCATCATTAATGTCTCTCCCTCTCTCTCCCTCTCTAAAATCAATAAAAATGTATTTAAAAAGACAAAAAGCACAAAGGAGAGAGAGATTGGAGGACTACATGAGGGGCATTGTGGGTCAGGAAGAGAACATGCCTTTAGACTTCATTCTGCTGCCCAGAGACCACTCACCCAGCCACACACCTGGGCGCAAGGTGTCCTGTGAGCATCGTCAGGGAGGCAGCTGTGTCGCCAAGGAGACGAAGGAACAGGGTTGTGAATCATCAGAGTCTGAAACCCGGGTTACCCATTACCCCTTTTCCTCTCTCCCCACGTAGAGCCCCTCCGCCCCTCATAGTCCCTGCACAGCTCCAAGTTTAGGCCTCCAGGGATGTGCCCTTCTCGACAGCCAGCCTCATCGCTCAGTGGCATAGAAACTAAAAACCACAGCAGCCCTGGCTGGTTTGGCTCAGTGGATAGAGCGTCAGCCTGTAGACTGAAGGGTCCCAGTTTTGATTCCAGTCAAGGGCACATGCCCGGGTTGCAGGCTCCATCCCCAGTCTGGGTCATGCAGGAGGCAGCCAATCCATTATTCTCTCTCATCATTGATGTTTCTCTCTCTCTCTCTCCCTCTCCCTTCCTCTCTGAAATCAATAAAAACATCCTATATAATAAAAGGGTAATATGCAAATTGACCCTAACAGCAGAACCACTGGGAATGACTGGTCACTATGACACATACTGACCACCAGGAGGCAGACGTTCAATGCAGGAGCTGCCCCCTGGGTGTCAGTGCACTCCCACAGGGGGAGCTCTGCTCAGCCACAAGCCAAGCTGCCAGCTGCCAGCACAGCAGTGGTGGTGGGAGCCTCTCCCATCTCCTCAGCAGCTCTAAGGATGTCCGACTGCAGCTTAGGCCTGCTCCCCTCTGGCAAGTGGACATCCCCCGAGAGCTCCCGGGCTGCCAGAGGGATGTCTGACTGCCAGCTTAGGCCCTATCCCCCAGGGAGCGGGTCTAAGCCAGAGGTGGACATCCCCCGAGGGGTCCCAGACTGCGAGAGGTCACAGGCCGGGCTGAGGGACCTCCCCGCGTACACAAATTTTTGTGCACCGGGCCTCTAATATTAAAAAAACAACAACAGCAACTCCCCCAAACCCCACACCCCGGTTAACGTTACCCCTTCTCACAGGACAAGGACAATAAAACTCTCACTCCGAAAGGGAAGGTGGGGAGACCCACAGCGGTCATGGGTCTCAGGCAATTGGACATCATGCTGGGCATCTGGTTGAAGTCCTGGTACTCCTGCTTCCTCGAATGAGGGGCCCAAGGTGGTTTGGTGTGGTTTGCTTGCTTTTTAATATGTTTTTATTGCTTTTAGAGAGAGAAATAGAAACATCTATGAGAATCATTGATCAGCTGCCTCCTGCACACCCCCTACTGGGATTGAGCCCCCAACTCCAGGCATGTGCCCCAACTGTGGCCTCCTGGTTCGTAGGATGATGCCCAACCATTGAGCCACACCAGCCAGGCAACAGTCACAGTTTAAGCCTCATCCGAGCACTTACAGTGTCAAGAGATCCCTGAGGCACAAGCCCACCCCCTCCTGCTGTCAGGGCCTCCCCCTGCCCTGGCACCCGGTGAGCTGGAAGGCGGTTTTGAGGGTCACATCACTGAAATTCAGGATTTCTGACTTGAAGATGTGATTTTTTTTTTCATTTTTTTGCCTATTAAAAGAGCCTTAGACCTAGGCGTGTACATGCAAAGTATTGGTTCCTTCGGCAAAAATCTCTTTGGACCTTTGCAAAGCCCCGTTTGGGTCAGCTAGTCACGGCCCTGGGCCCGCTGCTGTATTTGATGTGTGCGGCATGAAGGAATAGTCATTGAGTTGCTGGACTCAATGGATGCCCTGGACAGAGCACCCGGTGGCCGACTTCAACTGCCAGTGCACCCTGGAGAGTGAGACAGTGAGAACTCGGCAACCTTCTGGCCCTCACCCTATTGAAAAAATGAAGTTTGCGTTCATTTTGTAGCTTAAAAGTGTTCATTATAGTTGAGCCTGCCAATTTTCTCTCTTGCTGTCTATTTGAGGACAAAAATAGCTTCATCTATAGGAGGTGACAAGACTGTGCTTTTAATAACTCAGTGTGAGGTCTCTTGTTGATATTGAGATAAACGCTTGTGGACTCCTGACCGAGATCAAAAATGTTGCCCTAGCCAGTTTGACTCAATGGATAGAATGTCAGCCTTCGGACTGAAGGGTCCCAGGCTCGATTCTGGTCAAAGGCACGTGCCTGGGTTGCGGTCTCAATCCCCAGTAGGGGGCGTGCAGGAGGCAGCCGATCAGTGATTCTCTCTCTCATCATTGATGTTTCTCTCCTCCTGCCCTTCCTTGGTGAAATCACTAAAAATAGATTTTTTTGAAAAGACCCAACGTGTTCTCTGTTCACTTGCTCTATTTATTTACTCGTTTGTGTCTTACAGAAGTTTTTTGATCTGGAAAAAGAGAATGCCTGTGCAACAAAAGAGCAAAAGAATCTCACCTTTCCTAAATTAAACCGCAACAAGTACATGGTGACGGACGGAGCGGCTTACATCGGTAGGTGCCCGGCCTGCGTGTGAGGCTCCTCGGGGAGCCTGGGGTCAGTGGTGGCCCAGGTGTGCCCTACCCCACGGCGGGTGAAGAAGCAGAGCCAGAGGGGCAGGTGGGGAGGGGATGGGGGGGAACCTGAAGGTCAGGAAACAGAATGAGGGTAAAGAGCTCCTCAGCCTCACAGCTCTATGCCTGACTCGCCTACTAAGAGACCCTCTGAGATGTTTTCTTTCCGCAAATGACTCGCAGGAGTTCTTTGGTCCCTTTGCCTCATTTTATAGCTGAGGTGGTGACTGGCCCATCACAGGTGAGTCCTGGCATCATGCCCCTTCCCTACACACAGGACCACAGCCAGCCTGTGGTGAGTGACGGAGACAGGCATCTTGGGAGTTCAGTGCCAGCACCCCGCCGGGGCAACAACCTCACCCCCTGCCATTGTTAAAACGTCTAACCTTAGACAATGTGTTTAAGCTCTCAGTTTTCTCATCTGTAAAATGGGCCCAACAAGAGCTTCTCCTGCGTTTCGGATGAAGGGTAAATGGGAGACGATATGCAAATCATCTGGCACGTGGGTCATCCCGAGTCTTGTTAGCTCTGTTTATTAAGGCCGTGGAGTTCCAGAAGCAGAAATC
>PVJC01032901.1:0-19670 GCA_004026665.1 Murina feae
AATTGACTCAAAGACTAAAACATCCCATTTCAGATATTTAAAAATAGCATACTTTCTTTCTTCTTTTAAAAATATATTTTATTGATTTTTTACAGAGAGGAAGGGAGAGGGATAGAGAGTTAGAAACATCGATGAGAGAGAAACATTGATCAGCTGCCTCCAACACACTCCCCACTGGGGATGTGCCTGTAACCAAGGTACATGCCCTTGACTGGAATCGAACCTGGGACCCTTCAGACCACAAGCCAACGCTCTATCCACTGAGCCAAACCAGTTAGGGCAAAATAGCACACTTTCTGACAGAGCTGAGTGCCCCCTTTGTAAAGACTGTGATTATTCAGAGTTAGGAGAGGGGCCATAAAGGTAACTTTGCAGTTCCCTAAAGCAATGAGGTAGGGAATGAACCTGCTGTCTCCAAAGAAGAAAAAGACAGAGGGGTCTGAGAGAAAAGAAATCAGATGCCAACTGTCCTGGAGGGCATGGCTAGATTTATAATTTTTAAATGGAGGCTCATCATTTATAGTTCTAAAGTTTTCCTTTTTAAGTAAAAAATAGAGGAATTCTACTCATGTTTCCTGGGTGAAGCTAAGAAGTAATTGAGAATGTGCTAATTTCTAACTCTGTTAAATGAGTTCTTTATAAAAATGCTAGTCACTTCTCTTGCAGGATATCTGCAATTAATTTTAATCTTCGAATATACTGATATTAATAGAGAAATAACAAAGGCTTTTTGTTCTCTTAAATCAAATCTTCACTTTGAAATAATTTACTATTGTGATCGTAAATTAAATAATTTCATTCTTTTTCTTTGGTCAGACACTAATATGCCACAGGACAAAAATATTATTGTCCATCAAGACCATGAAACAATTACATATTTTCTGCCTATAACGTGAATTTTTAAAAAAGTATTTTTTCTTTTAATCATCACCTGAGGATATTTTTCCATTCGTTTTTAGAGAAAGTGGAAGGGAGGGAAGAAGAGAGGGGGAAGATAGAGAGAGAAAGACAAACACTGATATGAGACACATCAATCACTTGCTCTCCCTCCACCCCCTGCCCCCAAATGTGCCCCGACTGGGGCTGTGGATCCTAACCTGCAACTCAGGTATGTACCCTTGACTGGGACTCAAACCCTCAACCCTTTGGTGCATAGGCTGACAATCACTGAACACACCAGCTAGGGTTTGAATTTTAATTATATCCTTAATTATGACATGGAAATATTTTCTTGTTTACTTGGAAACCAGAAAGCTTGGGAGAAGATCAAAAGAGGGTAGTTAGGGGCTATGACAAAGAAAAATTTATAACAACATGAGAAAAAGACAACTAACAAGTTATAAAGAAAACTAAACTAAAATCAGGGTTTTATTAGCCCCCAAAAGCAACTTATAAGATTGGGTATGTTTTCTTTTCCTATTAATTCCACATGTGACTTTAAGTAAGTCACTCCCTCCTTGGGTCTCAGTTTCCTCATCTATAAGATACGAAAGATGCACTATATCTGAAGTCATTTATGGCATAAAATTGGGGAGGGAGCAGTTAAAATAAAGAAAGCTGGTTAAAAGATCCCTCTTTTCCACCCAGCAACACAACTATCGCACAGGTCCCACCCTGTGCAGTAGTCTGAAGAGAAAAAGATAGTGGATATCTGAATTAGGAAAGAATAATCATAGTTGGGAGTAGGGAGAAGGGATGCACCTTACTGAAAAGGGAGAACTTATAAAGGAATCTGAGATACCCTGATCCCCACTCATTTCGTAGACAGCCAGCAGCCGGTCTTTACCTTTCAGAAAGAAGAACTTAATATTTTCTCTGGGGAATCTGAATAATCTGAGAGAGGAAAAAACCTAAAGATGCAGATATAAGAGAGTCCCCCCCACCCCATCAAAAGAGCCTAACCACATCACCGTATCACCTCACAGTGAAGCTCACAGTCAGCATGCCCCATCCATATATAAAACTTGGGCAAAAAGAGAGAAAAGAAAATGTGAGAGAAAAGATAAGAAAATTAGAGGATGAGTCTAAGAAATCCATTATCAGAATAAGTTTTCAGAAAAAAATAAACACAGATAAGAAGAATCATCAACAAAATGATTTTTTAAAATTCTCTAAACTGAAGGACACAAATATCCAAATTGAAAGGGTTCACTGAGTGGAGGGCTCACATGGATAAAACTGATTCATATGAAAGCACCTCATCATGAAATTTCAGAAAACTTGAAATTTTTCTGAAAGAGAAAGATGCTACAAATTTCCAAGAAAAAAAGTTGGTTACAATTAAAAGATTAGTAATCACAAAAGTTTAGGACTTCTCAACAACACTTGAAGTTAAAGACAATGGAGCAATGCCTTCAAAATTCTTAGGTCCCTACCAGCTTTCCAACTGAGAATTCTGTGTCTAGTCAAATTATGCATCAAGTATGAGTTTAGAGTAGATTTTTCCAGGCACGCAATGTCTCAAACACTTTTTCAGGAAGCCCTAGTATGTTTCCCATAAAAACAGGGCAGAAGCTAAGAAAAAGAAAGATGTGGCTTCTAGGAAACAGGACATGAAACTGAAGAAAAGAGGCAAAATGAATCCTCATGATGGTGAAGGTAGATGACATAATGACAGCTGTGGACACGGCATGAAAAGCAATAACTATAGTTTGAATTATGTCAGAGGCTCTGGGAGAACTTCTTTAGGAAGATGTAACTGATAGGAGAGCTGATGAGTCTAAATATCTCAAGAGGAGATTAGACAACTAGTGAAAAGGTTGGGGATGATTTAATATAGTTTTTCCCCCACAGTTTTGTGCAAGGAGATGATGATATAACAGATAATTTTAATCTTCTGTACCAGCACAAAAAATAGTATCTAATCTTAGAAAGTCAGGGAAAGCTTTTTGGAGCAGATGATAGCCAAGTTAAGAGCTGGAAAAAAAATTGGGTAGCTACAGGCTACTTCAAATGAACTCTCTGGTTACAATGACAGAATGCTTACTGATTCCCACAAATTGTATGGTCCATTCCACTAGTCAGGTTGTAGTGTTACCTTATTATTCAGGGCAGGATAGGGGCTCAACCAAGAGTTTCCCAAAATCTAAGTCATGTGGGCTGCTTGTCATTCAAAGATAGCGTTTGTGATGGCAGCCTGGGTTTTCTACCTAGCTATCACATCCCTGTGCTACCCTGTATCCTTTAATTCCATAAAAGTGTCTCTATAGACAAAGGAAAGTGACTCAAAAGAATCAGGCTCACCAAGAGCTTACAAGTTTTCTGGCTACCAAATGCAGAAATACTATCCCCAAGACCAGAGTTCCAACAAGTTGCAATCTGTGGGAGGTTAAGATGAAAACACTTCAAGCTTGTGCATACATACACTTGGTTAGTACAGTCAATAGAAAAGCTCCATTGAGATTTCTGGAGGAAAAGGTTTCAAAAATTCCCTCATTCAACTTGTTAGCTTGTTTCTGCTATAATTGCTGGGCTTTCACCATGCACCCAGCAGGCTCAAAGAAAGCATCATAGGGGATATACGGTGGCCCTCCTGGGCAACCACAGCCCACCAAAGCAGTCATAAGAAAGAAGTTGCCATTTAAAAAAGTCTTCAAGCAAGTTGGGACCACGTTCTCAGATCTTCACTTGACCAAACTGCACTCCTTTTCAAGCAGATAGAAATCTGCCAAAAACAAGTCTCTGGGCAAAATGAAAGGTTCCAGGAAAGAACGAGAGATTTGTAATTTGATAAAGACATCAAACACTCAACTGAAAAGAACTTGCACTTAGCTTTTTGAACATCTAAAAATAGCACATATGCTCAATCTTTCTAACTGTCTCTGGGATGGGGATTTCATCGGCATAGTTTGTTCTCTGCTGTAGCATGTTAGCTGTTTCATAAGACAGATAACAATAGTTCTTTTCTTACATCAAAGGATTTAAATAACTAACCTCTAACTAACGTGTTGATATCATTATCCCTATTTTCTTGGTTGTGAAACTGAGGCAAAGGATAAATAAGGCTTGCCTGAGGCTAAAAAAAGAGTTCTGTCTAAATTAAATAAAAAATTATTAGCTTCACAATCTCTAAATTAAGAGAAGCCATGAGACCTGCAATATAAGATAAGTGCTTTAAATATAGACCACAGAAATAGATTATAGATTTAGTCTGCTGAGACTTCTTAATATACTTCACTAACCTATTCTCAAAACATTTATCTAAAGAATAATCACATTGTTTCTAAAGCACAAAAGGCTGATTACCTCAGCCAATCAGAGGAGCATGTAATGTGGGTGTGTCAGGTTCTATGTGCAAGGAGTCAGTCAGTATTGCTTTGTGCCGATCACAGACTGCATCCCGTTCTTCTTGTCCAAGAAGAGTTCTTAAGAAGAGCCAAGCTTCTTGCTTACATGGCTCTAGCAGGATAGAAAGTCTTCCTACAACAGTGGATCTCCCTCCACTTAGAGAAAGATATCAACAACCAACAGCTTGCAAGACAAGGATACTGTACAGTTCCCTGAGTCTTGCTAATTTTAAAATGTTTTATACACTCCCCCACAAATATTTAATTAAGAGTTCTATAGCCCTGACTGGTTTGGCTCAGTGGATAGAGCGTCAGCCTGTGGACTGAAAGGTCCCAGGTTCAATTCCGGTCAAGAGCATGTACCTTGGCTGCGGGCACATCCCCAGTGGGAGGTGTGCAGGAGGCACCTGATCAATGTTTCTCTCTCATTGATGTTTCTAACTCTCTATCCTTCTCCCTTTCCTCTATGTAAAAAATCAATAAAATAAAAACAACAACAAACTGAATTTCTAAAAAAAAAAAAAAAGAAAAAAGAGTTCTATAGGTACCAAGGATTGCATATGTTAAAAGAGTTCTATATATAAGATGGAGCAAAAGTAGGTTTATAGTTGTTCAAATGGAAAATAATATAATAAATAATAATATAAGAATAAACAGTTTCACATACTCACAACTGTAAACCTACTTTTGCCCATCCTGTATACATACAACTATCTAATGTACACAAAAATTTCCATAAACATGAACCCCACAGACTCACAAAGAGAAGAAAAAAGTAATTTTGAAATATTAGACCAACTATACCTGCGCTTAAAGTTAAGGTTCTAGAATTAGAATAGATTATAAGGACTACTGATGCTTGATTTTTAGAGGCAACATGATAGAGTGAAAAACCCATGGGCATCTGAGATGCACAAATGCATCTCATAACCCAAGACTGGATTCTAGCTCTGACTCAACACCTAACCTGGTATGGGATTTGGGGCCGGTTATTTTAACTCTATGAGTGTCAAGTTTCTCAAGTAAAATAGAATAATACCATCTACCTTTTAAGGTTGCTGTTGGGATAAAAAAAAAATCTACCAAGCCAGACACACAGTAAATATGAAAAATCTCCCTTGCGATGTTCAGAGCAAACACGCCAAGTAACTCCAAGGAAAATAAAATTTACATTCTCATAATCAGTTAACAACTTAACTCCCTACTTTAGGGTAGTATCTAAGAACAGAAACTAATGTTCTGAAGTACATTCATTAATTTCTCAAATGTATTAATTTATGAAGCTTTTGCAAATTTAAGTATCCTCAGAAGTGCTCAACTGGCTATAGAGACCTTGTGTGAATAATTAGCTATTACTGTAAAGCAGATCTCTAATGCTTTTCAACTTCATTTTCATTTGCCTTTCTGTTCTCCCCCAAATTGTTCAACCTCTCAATAAAAGATCAAATTACATTAAATGTATATAATCCAGGCTATCACTCAAAAAGACTACCAATAAAGTTATTTAATTAATATGTTTTGTTTTCCAATGTATCTCAAAGAAATATAGACCTATTTAAAGGTATATGCTTGCACTGACTAAAGCCTTCAGATGACACAATTTGAAGCTAAAAATATCCCTTCATATCTCAGCATTGTAGTAATTCTTGAACTATTAAAGTACAGGACCTGCCATCATTTTAATGCTTTTTTTCTGGAGCTATGCTATTCCCTTCACACTAGGAATAACTATTACTACATATTGCTCCACCATCACAAATTCCAATTCTTATGACTCAGAAAGTGACATTTAAGAAGCAGTCCAAATGGTGTTTCCTAATACTCCTCTAGAGGGCACACAGGACTCTTCTAACTTTACCATACATGCCCCTAACTTCAGATAAAAATTCAATGACCCCTGAAACATGTGCCACGTCAGCTGTACCTGCCAACATTATTCTACTAGTCCATTGATTACTCAATGCATTTACTGAGACTTTGGCATCTAATGCATATTCTTTCTTTCCACCTGAACTTTAAGCAAGTTATTCAAGCTCTCTGAGCCCTATCTTCTCATCTGTAAAATGTGGATAAAGATAGTATCTACCTAGTGTAGTTGGAGGATTAAATGAAATAATGTGCATTAAGTATCTGCATGTAGGCCTATGGTGTTGGAAAACTGGTGAACTAAGAACCCCAAAATTCTGTTATGAACACCTAAAAACTTTGGATAAGACATAAGACATTACTGCAAATATATTCAAACTTATAAGAAAAGGAAAACACCAAGCACCACAACTGAAGAAGGAAATGAACACTTAGTTGAAACCTTGGCTACTCTAACTGAGGTTTTTTTGGTTTGATTTGGTTTTTATTGATTTCAGAGAAGAGGGGAGAGGGAGAGAGAGAGATAGAAACTTCAATGATGAGAGAAAAATCATTGATTAGCTGCCTCCTGCACGTCCCACACTGGAGATTGAGCCTGCAACCTGGGCATGCACCCTGACCTGGAATTTAAATGGGACCCCCTCGCCCCCCGGTTCATATATCGATGCTCAACCATTGAGTCATGCCGGCTGGGCTTAAGTAAGGTTTTTAAATATATTTTATTGATTTTTTTCACAGAGAGGAAGGGAGAGGGATAAAGAGTTAGAAACATCGATGAGAGAGAAACATCGATCAGCTGCCTCCTGCACACCTCCCACTAGGGATGTGCCCGCAGCCAAGGTACATGCCCTTGACCGGAATCAAAGCTGGGACCTTTCAGTCTGCAGGCTGATGCTCTATCCACTGAGCCAAACTGGTCAGGACAACTAAGGTTTTTAAAGGCTTCATTGGGCCAAAATATGTGGCTTGAAGCTGATATGAAGCAGGAAATTTGAACTGAGGCCTTACATAAAGGTGACTTCAGTGAAAGGGTAAACTTCAGAGAAAAAAATAATCTACCTACAGCACAGGGAGTCATCTAGGAGGTTTGTTTGTGTCTGGGCTTGCGACACAAAATTCTGAGAGAACATTATTTCTAACCCAGAATTCTATACCAAGGTAAGTTGTCATTCAAGAAAAGGATGGAATAAAAAATTTTTAATCATGCAAGTTCTCAAAATATTTACCTTCTGTGCTCTTTCTTTGAGAAGCCAATAAAGTTTGAGTTTCTTTGAAATGAGGAAGTAAACCAAGAAAGAGAAAAACATGGGATCTGGGAACCTGGCATCCAACACAGGAGGCAGAAGGGAATTCCCAGAACGATGGTAAAGAGAAGCCCCAGGAAAACAGCTCTGCAACAGCCTAGAGAGCAACCAGTAGAGAGATTTGAAGAGAGAATGGACAGCTCACAAGAAGGCTGTCTCAAAGGAAAAAACAAGCCCTTTGTTAAACTACTTTATTGAAGTATGACTGACATATAAAAAACTGTACATAGTAAACTTTGGGCTTTTAAAAGAAATGTCTGATTTCAGATCTGGATACAATACAATAGAGATTACACATATGAAATATTATTGCCAAAAAAGTTGAAACTAAATCTAATCTGGGGGGAAAAAAAGTGAAATGACATCAGTAGAAAGCAATTGGACATTCCAATGTGGGATGTTCTACAGGACAAATAATCGGTTTCTCTGAAAAGTAAGTGGCATAAGGAAAAAAAGTGGTTGGAGAGGAGACTGTTCTAGAGTAAAAGAGATTAAAAAGATTTAATTACCCTGGCCAATTTTGCTCAGTGGATAAAACATCTGCCTGTGGACTGAATGGTCATAGTTCGATTCAGGTCAGGGGCACATGCCAGGGTTGCAGGCTAGATCCCCAGTGGGGGATGTGCAGGAAGCAGTGATCAATGATTCTCTCTTATCACTGATGTTTCTCTCTCTCTCTCTCTCTCTCTCTCTCTCTCTCTCTCTCTCTCTCTCTCTCTCTCTCTCTCTCCCTTCCTCTCTGAAATAATTAAAATAAAATAAAAAAGATATAATCAGCCTGGCCAGTGTGACTCAATGGTAGAGCATTGACCTATGGGACCAGGAGGTCAGGATTCTATTCCAGGTCGGGACACATGTCCAGATTGTGGGCTCGATCCCATGTGGGGCATACAGGAGGCAGCCGATCAATGATTCTCTCTCATTGTTGATGTTTCTGAAAAATATTATGTTGAACAAAATAAACCAAAATAAAATTGTATGATTCCATTTATATGTAGTTCGTTCATAAACAAGCAAAATTAATATTGCTGATAGGAATCAGAATAGCAGTTGATGGAAATGTTCTAGATTTGGGTAATGGTAAATTAAATGTATATATTTTTCAAAACTCATTGAACACATTAATATCTATGTGTATTTTACTGTGTATAAATTATTCTCGCTAAAAGGGAAGGCGATGTACATTTCTGCATAAATATTTTGTTTTTCAATGCATAGGTCGGTTGAACATATTAATACATCTGTTTGCAGTCACCAGAAATAGCAGAGGAAGGTCTGCCCCCAATTCGAACAAGATGGCAATGTTATCACACAGACTGGACTTTTTCAAAAGGACATCAATTTAGAATAATTTATGGTGGCTTTATCTCAGTTTGTGGGCCACTAGCCACTGGGAGGCTGTGTACCCATATCCATATGCCCTTGTTAGTTTCTTTTTTTTTTTTTTAATATTTTTATTGATTTCAGAGAGGAAGGGAGAGGGGAGAGAGATACAGAAACATCAATGATAAGAGAGAATCACTGAATGCTGCCTCCTGCATGCCCCCTACTGGGGATCGAGCCCTTGACAAGAATCAAACCTGTGACTCTTTAGTCCACAGGCTGATGCTCTATCCACTAAGCCAAATCAACTAGGGCCCTTGCTAGTTTCTTAACCAAAGGAGACTAAAAGTTTAAATATTATCATGTGAGGGGATCTGCAATTTTAAATTTTATTTATTTATTTTTTAAAATCTATTTTTATTGATTTCAGAGAGGAAGGAAGAGGTAGAGAGAGATAGAAACATCAATGGTGAGAGGAATCATTGATTAGCTGCCTTTTGCATGTCCCCTACTGGGGATCGAGCCCACAACCCGGGCATGTGCCCTCGACCAGAGTCAAACCTGGAACCCTTCAGTGCACAGGTCAACACTCTATCCACCGAGCCAAACCAGCCAGGGCGGGATCTGCAATTTTTTAAAGTTCCTTTGTACTTCTTTCCAGTTAATCTATCTAATAATTTTGCTTATTCATTAATTTCATATATATAGAATGTTTTAAAGTAAATTTGAGGTATATATATATATTTTTTATAAGGATGTACTATTACCTTAAAATATTGGATACCAGTAACTGTAACTAAATGTCTAAATCTTTACTTAGTAATTAAACTAAAAAGAGTTGAAGAGTACATGCACAACAAAGTATGTGATGCAATAATATATATTTTAAAAAGCACTGTAAACTACAAAGCACTGGAAAAACATAAAATAACATTTACCTTTTATAAACAATAAAAATCAAGAAATAGTTTTTCACCTTAAGTTTTGGATATATGTGGCGCAGAGAATCTGCAGTTCCCTTGTCAGCCTCATCAGGAATACACACGATATCTAGCTTCATTTTCATCTTGAATTCTGCAGATAAAGCCTTTTGGACATCCCTGGTTGTAATGACAATGACTTCTATAGAACAAAAGAAAAAAAAGAAGGAAAAATACAAAAACTCTCATTCATTTAGATAATGATTTGTCTATTTCAATTAGATTTGGTCTGTTTCTACAGTTAATATTGTTGAGCCTTTTCAATGTATTTTATATGCGTTCTCTCAATTCTTAATAACAACCTCATTTTACAAATGGGAAAACTGGGACTATCTGTTGTTTGACTTTGTCCAGGGTCACACAACTACAGCATGAAACAGGCATTGAGAGGTACTAAGATAGAAAGTCAAAGTGTGATGGAAGCATAGAAGATAAGGTGATTAATGCTGTTTAGGATGAAGCAATGGATTCAAGATAAAACTCAGGTCTAATTAGAGCTCTCACTTTAATATGTTACAAGATACTTCTTGATGTAAAGAACCCAGAAGAGCATTCATCAAAGCATATACAAATGGGATCCTATTTTAAATCTTCATTCACTACAGAGAAAGAGCTACCACCATTTCCTATGAAGTAGCCACACTGAACCCTAGTTAGAGGCAATTTTGACATAACAGATGTCTTTACTTTATCCATGTAGCTATCAACCAATGCTAGAAAACTTGGGGTTTTGTCATGGATCTTTGGTAGTGTAATGTAAATCCACTGTAACATAACATATGTTGCTGATGTCTGATGATTGAATTTTAGCATCTCTATAGTGGAAAAATTTCCACTTGTTCCATCATAGTATTCTAGGTCACAATTTTCTCTCCCTTTCACTGTAAGCATTCTTTTCTATTTTCTTCCCTTTTCTTCTTTATTTTTCAAATCATTTAACCTTCCTTCTTCCTTTTTTTCTTCTTTCTTCCTCTCCCTACTCTGCTTTCTTTTAGTCACTAACTTACTCATTCATCCAATAAATACAAATATATTTAATAGTAAAGAACAAATAGGCAGCCCTAACCGGTTTGGCTCAGTGGATAGGGCATCGGCCTGTGGACTGAAGGGTCCCAGGTTCAATTCCGGTCAAGGGCATGGTTGCAGGCACATCTCCAGTGGGAGGTGTGCAGGAGGCAGCTGATTGGTTTCTCTCTCATCAGTGTTTCTAACTCTCTATCCCTCTCCCTTCTTCTCTGTAAAAAATCAATAAAATATATTTTTAAAAAAAGAACAAATAGGCACTGAGAATTCAGAAATGCACTCAACATGGTTCTTATTTTTAAGAAACCTAACATGAAGAAATTATACATGGAAATGGTTAAGGAAGGTATCATGGAAGGGATGGCCTTTGAGGACATGATGAATTTTAGTACAACAAAAATTTCTTTAATTAAAAATATTTTTATTGAAATGATTGGGGTGACACTGGTTAATAAAATTATACAGGTTTCAGGTGTACAATTATGCAATACTACAAAAATTTCTTTAGTACATATTTATGTAAAATGCTGACGTTACAAAAATGAATTAGATATAGTAGCTGCTCTCAGAGAGATCAGTCCCCCAGGCCATTAACTACAGCATGAAACATGCATTGAGAGGTACTAAGATAGAAAACCAAAAGTGTGATGGAAGCATAGAAGACAAGGTGTAATGCTGTTCAGGATTTCAAAGAGAAGGAGAGGACACTTTAGGTAGAGTGGATAGAGTGAAAGAAGTAACTTCTGTAAAAGTCAGTCTAATAAGTGGACCAAGACTTTTCTGTATGAAGAGAGACAAAAGCTAGGGGGTATGTTAACTTCTCTAAAATCATGACTTGGTTATTAAACTCCAGAATACTATGTTTAGTAGGCACTCTCTAATTGCTTAGTGAGAAGGAATTTTTTATGTAGGGGGTATTAAATATACCACAAAAGGCCTCCCCTGAGCATAACTATCAATAGCAAAAGTAAAAAGAAAAAAAAAAGTTATAGATGATGAATCCTAAAAAAGTAATTAACAGAAATTATGAGATTTTAAAGTATGTTCACCTAAAAACAAAATCTCTTCTAAAACATCTTAACATCAATATCACATAGACTGCTTCAAAGAAATGTTATGGGTTTGTTTCAGGAAGGCAATTCTCATAGTGGAATGATCAATGGATCACAAGACTGGGCCCTTGGATCTAGCACCACCTCCATCCAGCCTTGGATTTGCTAAATCTAACTACATATAGGGCACCTCAAACTCATTGTGGTCAAAGCTAAACTCATTATCCTCATTCAAACCTGTTTCTTGTCTTATTCCCTTTCCTAGTTAATGCTATCACCTAGTCACACAAGCAAAAAGTAGAAGGAATGCTTCTCTTTTTTTCTTACTTCCTCTCCTCTTAATCAACTTTCTCAAATGTTCCCTTTTCTCCATCCTTAGTGCTACTTCTTTAGTTCAGGCCCTCTCCATTGCTGGTGTTGACTTTTGTATCAATCTAGCTCATTCCCCTGTTTATAATCTTGATCCTTCAAATTCATTCCTTCATATAGCTTCCAAAGCTATTTTTAAAAACTGTAAATCTAAGTTAACAAATTTATTACCATAAAGTTGTTCATACTATTCCCTTATCTTTTTAATGTCTATAGGATATATAGATATGTCTCCTATCTCATTACTGTTACAATAGGTCCTTGGGTTATGTTGGAGATCCATTCCTAAACTCGATTTTCGCTGTAAGTCGAAACCCACCTACATAAGCACCTACATCATTCACATGAAGCACATACACAGAGTAATAAAGTGAAACAGTAAAAAAAATTTTAAAGAAAGATAACAATTCCTAACCTTTACTTGTGGTAAATAAATAGTAAAAAATATAATGCATAGCCCTAACCGGTTTGGCTCAGTGGATAGAGCGTCGGCCTGCGGACTCAAGGGTCCCAGGTTCGATTCCGGTCAAGGGCATGTACCTTGGCTGCGGGCACATCCCCAGTGGGGATTGTGCAGGAGGCAGCTGATTGATGTTTCTCTCTCATTGATGTTTCTAACTCTCTATCCTTCTCCCTTCCTCTCTGTAAAAAAATCAATAAAATTTATTGAGAAAAACAAAACAAAACATAAAGCACATATGTACATCCGTCAAAATGATGGAACTTTTTTGTTTTAATAAATAAATGGAAGAGGGCGATGTAACCACGAAACAATGTACGTCGAGTCCGACATAACCCAAGGACTGTCTGTCTTAGTAATTTCTTTTCTTCCAGATGAATCTAACTAAAAACTTAACAATTTTATTGATTTTTCTCTAATGCTTTTGTTTTCTATTTCATTTATGTCTGCTCTTATCTTTTTAAAACTTGATCATCTAATACTCCTTTTTCAAAAGATACATTTTTATTGATTTTAGAAAGGAAGGGAGAGGGAGAGAGAGACAGAAACATCAATGATGAGAAAGAATCATTGATCAACCTCCTGCATGCCCCACACTGGGGACTGAGCCGGCAGGTGGCCCAAACGGGCATCAAACCGAGATCTCCTGATGCATAGGTTGACACAACCACTGAACAGAGCTGGCCAGGCTAAAGATTTTAAACTGATTTTTAGAGAGAGAGGAAGAGAGAAACATCGATGTGAGAGTGAAACATTGGTCAGCTCTCTCCTACATGACCCCTAGTGGGGATCAAGACCACAACTGGGGCATAGAGCCAGCAACCTGGGAATCAAACCAGCAACCTTTCAGTGCACAGGAAGTCACCCTACCAACTGAGCCACAACGGCCAGGGCTACTCTTATCTTTTTAAAAATCTCCTTTCTACTTATTTAGGTTTCATTTACTCTTCTTCTTCTAGTTTCTGAAAGAACTTTGATAATAATTTGAGACATTTCTTCTTTTCTACTATAGTGGTTAATGCTATAAATTTTCCTATAAACAGAACTTTAGCTTTATCAAATTTTAATATAGTGTATTTCACTTTCAGTAAATTCAAAATATTTTCTAATTTCCCTTGTGATTTCTTCTTAAACACATAGATTATGTAGAAGAATGTGATTTAATCTCCAAATTTTTAGGATTCTCTTGCTATCTTTATGTTATTGATGTCTAATTTAACTTTACCAAGGTCAGAGAATATAGTTTGTATGACTCTAATCTTTTTACACTTATTGAGACCTGTTTTGTTTCCAAAAAAATAGTCTATCTTGCTAAAAGTATTTGAAAAGAATGTATATTCTGCTTTATTGGGTGAAATGTTCTACAAATGTCAATTAGGTCAAATTATAGCAAATCCTGAAGTATCTACAAAAAAGCTATCAGAATTAATAAATTTATTAAGCAAAGTTGCAGGATAAAAGCTTAGTATAAAAAACTGTGGTTTTTTTTTGCCCTAGCTAGTTTGGCTCAGTTGATAAGAGCGTCAGTCTGGAGACTGAAGGGTCCCAGGTTCGATTCTAATTAAGGGCACATGTCTGGGTAGAGGGCTTAATTCCCAGTGGGGCAGGGGGTGTGCGGGAGGCAGCCAATCCGTGATTCTCATCATTGATGTTTATATCTCTCTCTCCCTCTCCCTTCCTCTCTGAAATCAATACAAAAAATATTTTTAAAAAACCTGTATTTTATGTATTAGCAACAAACAACTCGAAGTTAGGATATTGTGTAACGATTACCATTTACAATAGCATCAAAAATATAAACTACTTAGACATGAATTTAACAAAATATGTTTAAATCCTACATACAGAAAACTATAAAATTACTAAGAGAAATTACAGAAGATATAAATAAAGAGAGAGATATACCATGCTCATGGATCAGAAGACTCCGTATTATTATGATGTGAATTTTCTTCTTATTGGTCTATAGATTCAATTCAATCATAATCAAAATCCCACCAACCCTTTTTTGTAGATACTGATAACCTAATTCTAAAGTTTATCTAAAGATGCAAAGGACATGCTTGACACAAAATAACTAAAATACCAATTTAACCACATTATAGTTTTGTTTAAATCATTCACTGTTTTCCCACTGCTTTCAGGAAAAATAGTTATCTAAATTCCTCAGCATGGAAGACAACACACTTTATAGCATGACCCCTGATTACCTTTCTCATTATATCTAATCCTCCTCCTTATACTTTATATTATAGCCACATAGAATGAATAGCAGTTGCTAGAACATGCTGTGCTGATCATGAGTCTGTATCTCATCTTATCATTTCTGCATGGAATAGTCTCTCCTCACTTGCCAATCTGATAATCTATGTTTCAAGAATTAACTCAAGGGTCAGCTACTCTGTGAAGTGTTCCCTGAATCCCTCAAGTATAAACAGCAGCTTCCTCTGTATACTCAATCACTGATAATGTACCTCTACTGTAATGTTTACCATACTATACAGTGATAATCTATTTATATGTGTATCTCTCTGTTAGACGTTAAGGTCTAATGGAGATCAGGACCGGAGTTATCTTTCTTATTTTTTTAAAAAATATATTTTATTGATTTTTTACAGAGAGGAAGAGAGAGGGATAGAGAGTTAGAAACATCGATGAGAGGGAAACATCAACCAGCTGCCTCCTGCACACTCCCTACTGGGGATGTGCCTATAACCAAGGTACATGCCCTTGACCGGAATCGAACCTGAGACCCTTGAGTCTGCAGGCCGACACTCTATCCACTGAGCCAAACCAGTTAGGGCTCTTTTCTTGTGTGTGTGTGTGTGTGTGTGTTTTTTAACCATCACCCGAGGATATTTTTCCATTGATTTTTAGAGAGTGGAAGAAAGAGAGGAAAAGACAGAGAGAAATATTGATGTGAGAGAAACACATTGATTAGTTATTGCCTCCTGCACACGCCCCAACTAGGGCCTGGACCAGGAGGACCCTGAAATCGAGGTACATGACCTTGACTGGAATTGAATCCGGTTCCCTCTGGTTCACAGGCTGACACTCTATCCACTGAGCCAAACCGGCTAGAGGCTGAGTTATCTTTTCAATTCTGTAACCCTGTGCTTAATATATAATTTGGTACATATAGATTCACAGATAGTATTGAATATGAGGTGTGTGAATCCCCACTATTTCTTTCTGATATCCTTACCGAGTTCATTTTAATTATTGTGGAGACCAGCTCTAAAATAGGAACACTTAGTGCTATCTTCTCAACCTTTTTTCACACAGCAATAGAGTACTCCTATGTTCCTAATTTAAAGAGGCCAATCTCCAGGCAACAGAGTCCTAATCTTCTCTCATTCATCCTCTCCTCTCTCACCCTCATAAAACGACAAATCATTGGGATCAAACACCCTAAAAGTTTTATAAGTGCATCTCATTATCATAGCTCACCTTCAAATCCAACACGCTCAAGCAGGTTCAATGGGTACCAAATTAAAGGTTTGTTCCCAACTGGAAGAAGAGGTTTAGGAATGCTGGAAGTCAGGTCTGTCATCCGAGATCCCCCTCCAACTGCCATTACTACTGCTTGAAATTCCATTTTTACCAACTGCAATCACAGAGAAAAACAATTAACAGGGGAAAAAGTAAAAAAAATTGAAGCATACACACTAATAATGCTATTTCTATCTAGGCTATTAATACCCACTATGTCAAATGCATCACTCCAAATTCCAATAACCAGGTAAGAAAGATTCCTTAGCTGCAGTAAACATAACCTTTATCATATTCTTCTACTAATACAGAGTGGGGCAAAAGTAGGTTTACAACCGTTCATATGACAAATCCTATATCATAAAAGCCTAATATGCTAAGTGTCTGGTTGACTGGTTAGTTGTTCAACCAATCAAAGCTAATGATATGTTAAGGCTACTCAACCACTTGCTATGACATGCACTGACCACCAGGGGATAGATGATCCAACTGGTAGGTTAGCTTGCGATGGGGTCCCTTGGGCCTGGCCTGCACCCGCTCACAATCTGGGACTCCTCAGGGGATGTCGGAGAGCTGGTTTTGGCCCAATCCTGCAGGCCAGGCCAACGGACCCCGCTGGTGCATAAGTTTATGCTCTGGGCCTGTAGTAATATAATAATCTTAATATATAAAAACCCTGGGTTGTAACAACCAGTCACAACCGAGGCTTGACCAACCAGAAGTCAGTCCTGCAGTCAGCTTCTGCTGCAGGAGGTGCCCCAGCACCGACTGCTAAGGGAGCTGCGAATCAGGGCCAGCTAGAGGGCTGAAGAGAGAAGCAGGGACTGATCCATTGTCTCTGTGACAGCTTTTGGTCAGCACTTGCCTCTCTCTTTCTCTCCCAGTCTGGCCAGCAGCCGCACCTTCATTTCTCTCCAGGCCTCCACCTGGGCTGCTGATCAGTCCTGCCTTTCCAATCAGGCCCTGTTTATAGGCCCAGAGGCGCTGACTGGCATAGAAACTGACTAATCAGAACTAAATCTGAGTGAAGTGTAAGGAACCAATGGCTGCCTAGGAGGCAGAGCTTTTGATGCTGACTGGCATAGAAACTGACCAATCAGAACCAAATTGGCTGGCAGAGAAGGGCAGTTGGGGCGAGATCAGGCCTGCAGGGGAGGGCGGTTGGGGAAAGATCAGGCCTGTAGAGGAAGGCAGTTGGGGGAGAGATCAGGCAGGCAGAGGCAGTTTGGGGCGAGATCAGGTCAGCAGGGGAGGGCAGTTAGGGGCAACCAGGCAGGCAGAGGCAGTTAGGGGCAATCAGGCAGGCAGGCAGGTAAGCGGTTAGGAGATAGCAGTCCCAGATTGCGAGAGGGATATCCAACTGCTGGTTTAGGTGGGATCAGGCCTAAACCGACAGTAAGACATTCCCCAAGGGGTCCCCGATTGGAGAGGGTGCAGGCTGGGCTGTGCACGAATTTCATGCACCGGGCCACTAGTCTATATAATAAAAGCCTAAGCAACCATTATGGTGGAACGATCAGAATGATTGGTCACTATGAGCTGCCACCTGGTGGTCAGTGCAGTCCCACAGGCGGAGCACTGCTTGGCCAAAAGCCGGGCTCATGGCTGGCAAGTGCAGCAGCAGTGGTGGGAGCCTCTCCTCCCTCTGCGGCAGCACTAAGGAGCAGCAAGCTGAGTGGTAAGGAGCAGCGAGCAGGCGGGTGGTAAGGAGCAAGGGGTCCTGGACTGTGAGAGGGCACAGGCCAGACTGAGGGCACAACCACCTCCAACCCCCAGTACACAAATTTCATGCACCAGGCCTCTAGTTATATAAATAATAATAGAAGAATAAACTGTGTGTTTCACTTACAGTACTTACAACTGTAAATCTACTTTTGCCCCACCCTGGAGTATGTACTTCAGCCTGGGAAGATAGGCTGGAGATGGAATATAAATTTTAAAAATCTGGTCCTTGCCCTTGAATTGTTCACAATTAAGTAGAGAAGACAAATTCAGTAAATTATAATATGCTATCCTTAGTACCACTGCAGAGATATATCCAAGATAAAGTAGGCAAGTAGTGAAGGTAATACCTAAGTTTTCTTAGTAAAGACAGGGAAGTTTTTATAGAAAGTAATACTTGAGCTGACTCTTGAAGGAGTAATAGTTTACCAAGTGGGCTTCTGATTCAGTTCCTATTTCTTGAAACTTTCTATAACTTCTGGCTAAAATTAACTGCACAGTACAAACAAGCATATTAGGTTTCTGAAAAGTATGAAATGACTTAAGATTCCTCCAATAATTCAGCCAACTGCTCCCATCTTCTATTATCCCCAACTATATTAAACACAAATGTAGGCCTGTATCTGGATCTAGATTTGAAAAGCTCAATTGCAGAAACAATCCAAATGAATCCTTTTTAGGAATCCAAATTTAAGGAACCTATTTGACCTTCAAAAGAATCTCTTTACAGCAGCTACCACAGAAAAGAGGCACAGTAAAAGTGTCTGTGACTGTCATAACCCCATGCAGGAATCAATAAATCCGAAATGATTAAAAATAAAAGCACTCTTTGCTCCAGTCAAGTAGCTCAGTTGCTTGGAGCATCGTCCTGTACACCAAAAGGTTGTGAGTTCGATTCCAGTCATTGCACATACCTAGGTTGTGGGTTCATTCCCAGGTCGGAGCACGTCTGGGAGGCACCGATCAATGTTTCTCACACAGATGCGCGCGCTCGCCCTCTCTCGCTCTCTCTCTCTCTCTCTCTCTCTCTCTCTCTCTCTCTCTCTCTCTCTCCCTTCTTCTCTCTAAACATATTAACATATCCTCGGATGAGGATTAAAAAAATAAATAAATAAAAGTATTGTTTGACATTTTGACTTACAACAAATAATGCAATCTTTTTAATACAGTATGAAATGCAATGTTGAGAAAAAGGTATTTAACATAAAATTGGCAAATAACGTTGCACCTTTACTATAATTATGATCAGCCCAGGGCCCCTCGCATTAATACCTAAACAGAAGTACTTACACTCACAATGAAGGCTCTTGAACAACATTCACGCTTAAAGATATGGTAATTTCAACGGCAACAAGTATGGGCTCAGATCAGAATTTAACTTCAATTTGCCACTCTACAACTCCCCTCACATCTGACGTTATTAAAAACAGAGCACGGGTCCTTCCAGAGTCCAAAGGCCCGACTCTGAGTTCTGGTTCTGCCATTTCCAGGTGATGTGACCAGGGGCCTGACATTTACAGCTCTCAGTGTCCTCACTTCCCAGAAGGAGCCAGACGGCCACGTATGAGCTGTGTGAGCCAGGGCTAGCGACATCACTTTCCCGCGGCTCGGTTTTCTTCATTCTCTAGGTGAGGACCATGGTAGTTCCTACGCCACAGAGTTGTTGTGGAGAGTAAATGAGTTAAGCTGCGGAAAGCACACAAAATAATGCCAACCCCAGAGCAAGCACTATAACAGCTACGTATGATTAGAGGCTGCCCACTGACTCATGCTGCTGCATCAGTCCGTCTGCG
>PVJC01032902.1:0-19672 GCA_004026665.1 Murina feae
GCATGGGGCTGAGGAGTTAGGTGGCCCGGACGGGCCTTCCTTAGTCCTATGCCCAACCAAGCCGTCAGAGCCCATTGGAAGGGCTGGCACAAGGTAGGCCATTAGCTCCACTTCATCAGATGAATAGATGGTTGACTGAATGAAGAAGTTCAAGCCTCATTCTGCAATTTACCAGCTGTGTGTCCTCAGGCAAGATCCTTAACCTCTCTGAGCCTCCTCAGTTTCTTCATTTCTAACATCTCCAGCATTATTCACAACTCAAAGAATTACTGTGAGAATGACGTGAGATAGTACCCATTAAGCCATTGGCACAGCAACTGGCACAATCAAGGTGCAGAATAAATGGTAGCTATTACTGTTACTTTCCAAAGATGACTTTAATCCCATATCAAAAATATCCTTCCAGATCGTTAGATCCTCACAATTCCACATGCAGACCCAGCACAGAACCCAGCACATGAGGCACAGGAAAGAGTTGTCGGAGCAGAACTGAGCAGAGAGCTCCATGGCCCCAGGTGGATGCCAGGGCAGAGGCCGCTCCTGTCTCCTGCCTCCGCAGGGGGAGGCTACCCCTCACGCACAGACCCCCACCCTCCAAACTGCACCTGGTCTTCCCAGGCCAGGGAGCTCACCGGGGCCCATGCTACAGAACATGGGGTGCAGGACACTTCGTTCTGCAGACGGTGAGGCGCCAGCTCAGCCGCGTTCTGCCTCTGCACCAACCTCTCCCCGATTCCTCTCACGCTGAGCTAAGGCCCACGTGGGTCTTCCCCAAGGCGTCGTTCCCAGACCCACAAACAACAGGCTCCCCATTCTTCCCTGCCCTTGGCAGACCTGCCTCCTCCCACTGTGGCACTGCCCGCTGCTGCTCCCAGGCAGCTGCCCCAGTCCCAGGGGCCGGCACGGACCACTCTGGGGCCTGGGAACAAGCCAGGCCTGTCCCCTCGCCCCGGGAGGAAGAGGAACTGGCTCAAGTCCCCTTTGCTGAGACAGCATTGCAGGGTCATTTGCTTCACCCTCAGGCTCTAAATGTCACTGGGCACCAGGCATCTGTGCATACAGCCCTCACTGACCACACGGTGATGCCTCCAAATGAGAGGATATGCTACCGGCCTCTCCCTGATCTTCACCCTCAGGCCAGATATCAACCCGCAGCTCCCTGCCTCAAGGGTGACACCCCCAAATCTCACTACCCACTGGGAATCCCCGCCCCACCAACACCTCCTCCTTTCCACACTTGCCCATCAGATTCCCAATGAAATTTTCTCAATTGTGACAGCATGGACGGACCTAGAGGGTATAATGCTAAGTGCAGTAAGTCTGACAGAGAAATACTTACATGTAAAATCTGAACAAAACACACATACAAATAAAACAAAAAAGAAACAGACTCACAGAACAAATTGATGGCTGCCAGAGGGCAGGGGTGTTGGAAGCTGGATAGAAAAGGTGAAGGGGAATAAGAGTGACAAACTGCCAGTTATAAAAATAATTAAGTCCTGGGGATGAAATGTACAGCACAGACAGGGAAAATAATCCACGGTCCCTAATAACTGTGTACGGTGACAGACGGTTACCAGGCTTATTGTGGTCACTTCATGAGTATGTAAATGTGGAATCATATTGTGCACCTGAAACTCATATGATATTATATGTCTACTCCACCTCGACAAAAAAAATTCCACCGGACAGGACTCACCGGACTCACCCCAGAACCTGCAGTCCACAACCCCAAGGGGAGGGTGCAAGGTTGGGCTTCTTTCACGTACCACGTTCATGCAGCCGTTTTCTGACTTTCTGGTTGGGGATCCTGAGCTCAGGCCTTAAGCACCATCCTCCTCTGTCCCCGGAGGGTGGGAGCCGAGGCCTCAGTGGGGAGGCTGCGGCCAGGGAGTCCTTCCAGGGGCATGGATTCCTGGGGGATGCGCACTTGATTCTCAGGAGTCCCCTCCTCAGAGGCTCCAGTATACAGTTCCAGCCCAGGAGGGCTCCATCTGCAGCCCAGAGGGGCACCCTGCAGGGGAGGCAGGGCCCCCAGTGAAGGTGCAAAGTATGGGGCTGTCTTTCTTAAAGGGACAGCCTGCCCAGAGCCCACAGAGTAACGACTACACAGGAAGGAGGGAGCAAGGATGCGCCAGCCTTCTTCAGGGAAAAGCTCTGAACAAGCCCCAGGGCTGGGACTCAGCCAAAGGGCAGTACAATAATAACAAACCTACTATGTGCTTTGCCCAAGGGAACTTATTTGGTCCCCACATTTTAGGATGTAGGCACTGTTATCGCTATTGTTCCCATTTTATTGATAATAAAAGCCTAGTATACAAATCGACCAAATGGTGGAATGACTCGTCAGCAGGGGGCAGAGTTGGTGAGCAGGTGGTGCCAGGCCAGCCGAGGTGGGTGCCAGCAGGCAGAGGAAGGGGATGGCAATCAGGAGGTGGCAGTGACCGGTGGTAGCAGGGGGTGATCTGGGGAGGTGGGGCCAGCTGCTAACCAGCCAGCACCATCCCGCCTCCCATCCCCCTTCTCCATTGGCCCGCAGGTCACCTCTGGCAGAGGGAGGCCAGACTCCGGCTTAGGCCTGCTCCCCGCAGGAAACAGGCCTAAGCCGCAGTTGGACATCCCCCAAGGACTTCTGGTCTGTGAGAGGGCGCAGGCCGGATTGAGGGACCCCCCCCCCCCAAGTGCATACATTTTTGTGCACTGGGCCTCTAGTTTTATAGATAAAGAAACTGAGGCCTGGAGAGAGTAAGTTGCCAAGGTCTCACAGGGAATGAACAGCAGCATTAGGATTTGAACGTAAGTGGTTCTCCTGGGCCTCAACCAATAGGGGAACATCACTATATCAATCTATGATTGCAGACAGAGCACCTACCAGGGTCAGGTTCATGCCATCCCCCCAGAAAAGGTGTCACGTGAGACACTGCCCTCAGAACGCTTGCTGCAAGAAATCACCCAAATGCTAACACCAAACATATCTTTTGCTTTTTTCCATTATTATTGTTTTCTGTATTTCCCATGCTTTCTAAAATAAGTAGTTGCTCCTTTTATAAAAAGAAGAAAGAAGGGTTCTAGCTCCTACCTCCCATTTAAATACGACTAGACTAGAGCAGGAAGATGAGTATTTTCTACCTGAAAGTTCCCAGAGGAAGGAGAATAGCAAAACCCCCAGGACAGCCAGCTCTGCACTGATTAAATCTGCGAGTGAAATGTTGCCTGTTGTGAATCAATAGGCAAGTTTTCAATAAAAGGGAAGCAATAGCTTTCCTCTCAGCTAAACCGAAATAAAAAAGTTTCTGAAACCCAGTCATTACAAAGAACTCGGTGAAGACCCAGTCCTCATGTGTGATCCAGACTCTTCATAATGTGATCATCACCAACCCTTCCCTGTGTCCCACCCACCGTCGCCCTCCCTCCTGGCAGCCAGGCCAGACCTGCAGAGGTTTCCTCAAGCCTACCCAGCTGCTGACATCCTTCAAGGCCTGGCTTGTCACTGTTCCCATGAACCCTGCCACCTCCACAAGCAAAATCGAGGCTCCCCTCTCTGAGTTTCCGCAAGCTCTGCCCACCTCCAGAGCAGGCCATCAGAGCTGGCAGCACCTGTGTGCTAATGAACTCAGTGTTCACTCTCCATCCCTAGCGCCTACCACCAAACATCTGTGGAATAGGCAGCACACGATAATTATTATTGTTTTAATAATAAAACGTGTCATGTTCCATGTGCTTCCTCCTACAGTATCTCATTTGAGCTTCAAGATAACGGGTTGGGTGGGTATTAGAGCATCAGATGTGCATATGGAGGAAGCAAGTAGTGCTCAAGGTCCTTGAAACTCTGCCTGTGGACAGGAGGTTTGCCCAGGTGGCCGGGAAGGGCAGGCCTAGCTCCCTGACCTCAGCGTCAGCTGGCCAGACTGTTTCCATCTCCTCCTGGTCCTTTGCCTGCCTTCCAGGGCTCCAGCCCAACACATCCTTCCCCTCAGCCCCCGACCATCCAGGCAGGGGGACGCCAGAGGGCAGTGGGCACAGAGATGACGCTTCCCAGCCGATATGTAGTACGCATTCTCCCAGGGCTAGTGAGTGCAGTGTGGCCAGGGCATAAATGAGGCCACAGCTGCAGTGAGAACCCAGAATGGTCCTGCCAGCTTCATGGAGGAAACCTCTGCCATGTCCCCCAGCGTACCAACTGGACAACCTGGCCATAAACCCTAGCACTGGGGGCCACCGGGACAGGGTGTGAACCCCCAAGTGCACAGAATGTTTGAGCCAGAAGGAAACTTCGAGATGCCATTGCTCAACTCCCTCCGGACTACCAGGAATATCGGACCCTGAATGGGGAGAGGCTTGTCAGAAGCACAGAGTGAGATGCTGCAAAGGGAGGGCTGACTCCGGATTCCTTTCTGATCCAAGCAGAAGGAGGTGTTCAGCAGCAGTGTTAAATCTAGTCTCCCTGGAGGCCTGGCCATCTCATAACCCACTCCCTCCACAGCCTCTCCTCTGAGCAAAGGGGGGGGTGTTCCTCTAAGTCTAAAACTCTTCCCGCATTGACCTAGCAGCCTGCACTGGCATGGGCATACCACCAACTGGTGCGTTCACCTTCGGCCACCATCATTGACAACTGTGCTAGTTACTGGTGTTTGGTCAAATATCGTTGGTTCCCAACCCCCCACTCTAGGCACATAGTGGATTCCTGCCCATTGTGTCTGTGTGGGGCCACATGACCAATTCTGGCCGTGAGGTGAGAGAAGCTGAGTATTGTGATTCTTGATTTAAGTGTCAACTTGGCTAGGTCATGGCACTAGATGTGTAGAGGTCAGGGCAGTGAAGCGCTGTTTACATGAGAGCAACACTGAACTCAGTGGAGTTTGAGTAAAGCACATTATCCTCCATATTGTGGGTGGGCCTCGTCTAATCACCTGAAGGCTTTAAAGAAAAGTCCCAGGTTCCCCAAGGAAGAAGGAATTCTGCCTGCAGACTGCATTTGGACCCAAGCTACAAAGTCAGCTCTTCCCAGGGTCTCTAGCCTGCTGGGCTGCCCTCTAGATTTTCAACCAGCTCCCACAATCAAGTGAGCCAGCTTCTGAAAATAAATCTAGAAAGATGAGAGAGAGAGAGAGAGAGAGAGAGAGAGAGAGAGAGAGAGAGAGAGAGAGACTGAGACTTCCTACTGGTTCTATATCTCTGTAGAACCCCGACTAAAACAAGTGTAATTAGAGGTCTACAGTATTAATTGGCAGGCCCAAGCCATCTTTCCCTTTGCCCCACTAGTTGTCAACATTTAAGGAGATGCCTGCTCTGCCAGCCTGGCTTCTGGGTGACTATCATGAGCAGAGACTGTCCATTGACCGACTACCAATAGGAACACCTGTTGTTTGAAGTCCCTGAAACTTGGGGGAATGTGTGTTACTGCAGCATCGTTTAACTTATACAGACTGAAGCACTGGCTGTTTGTCTTAGATTTGAGATGCTAGAGTGTGAAGAGAGAACTACAAAAATGTAAGGGAACCTTGAAAGGGTTTTGATCTTGGCTGACCACTGAGTCTCAGACATGCAGCTCTTCCTCCAGCTGCCCGGCTGCCCCCGTGGCTATTTCAGGATCCTGGGATGTCTTAATCCACGGAATCCAAACATAGCTGTGTGAATGCATCAAAGGTACAATCTCAGTGGTGAAAGAAACTTCCCTAGAAAATGTTCAGAGTTCTGCTGAGGAATCTGACCCCGGGCCTGGAATGGGAAACTCTCCAAAGAACAAAAGTTTCCACTACGGCAACAAGAATGTTAAACGTGATAAAGGCTTTTTTTTTTTTTTCTCAGTAAGAAAAATGAGACCCTGAGTATTTATAAGTCAAAACCCAAAGGCCATTCCATGATCCCCGTGAGGTTTCCTGCTGCCTGGGGAGAGGGGGGACCGGGAAGAGAGCAGGGTGTCCTTGGCTCAAAAGCAAATGGGGGGGGGGTGTCTTTGAGGAAATGCAGTTACAAAGTATTGGTGATTCTCCTTAGGAATCAGCAGTGACCCAGAGGCTGCTGGGACTCTGTCTTTCTTCTCAATGGATAAATCCAGTCCCCTGACCTTAAGTATACACCACAAAGATACACTCTGGGAGACTAAGCTTAAACCAGTGGCTCCCGACTTTGGGTGGTTCCTGGGTCTTTGGGCAACATTTCTGATGGTCACAACTAGAGAACGTTACTGGCATCTAATGGGAGGAGACCTGGGATGCTGAGACAGCACCCTCCTCCCCAACAAGGAATTAGGCAGGCTAGTACCAAGGTTGAGAACCCCTCATCAAGAATCAATCCCTAGTTGGAAGGGTATGAAGCATAGAACAAAGAGCAGAAAGAACACTTATGGTGCTCTGGTGGGAAAAAAAGATACAGGCATGCATATCCATGTAAATGTTCACACACTCATACAGATAAACCCCAACGGACTCTTCCACTAAAGCATGCTGAGAGGGAGCAGAGGTTTCATGGGCAGGAAATGCTAGGAACTGCGCTGCTACTCTCTCCTCTCCGATGAGGGAGGAAGCCAGCAGGAGCATCTGAGGAGAAGGCCCATTATTTAGAGCAGGGGTGGGGAAGGTCCAGCCCTCCAGCCCTATTGGGCCCGAGAAATCATTTGGTCTGGCCCTGCCAAAGCCTTAGGGGTGAGTTAATTAAATGTTTGACCGAAATACAGCAGGGCTAATTTTTAAGTTGAGAATTTTGTATTCCGGCGAATGATGTTATAATTGTCCAAATGGCCCTTGGCAGAAAAAAAAGGTTCCCCATCCCTGATTTAGAGGTTGTCTTTGGATTTGCAAAGTGAGTCAAGGAGCAAAGTTTAGGGTGGGGCTGGAGAATAAACATAGCGGAACTACTGGGCATCTGAGGAGGGGAATTCCTGGAGTTGCTGGTAAGCACCCAGAAGCTCAGGAAGAAGGCCAGACAACCTGATGTCTGGCCAAGCAATCCATCTTTTTTAGGACAAGTTTGTCCAATGTTCAATTGCAAACGGTCTGCATTATTGTGATGTAAACACTGTTGGTCTCCTCAAACCTCACTAAAGTTCACCATATTCACAAAGCTCTAGTGTAAACCCTGTGTGTGTGTGTGTGTGTGGAAAAAAGGGTATGGGCATAAAATTCTACAACTGAATCAACACAGTGCAAAAAAAAAAAAAAAAAAAAAAAAAAGTCCACTTGCGTGAAACCAGTAATAATAGTTAACATTTACTGCAGGCCTACTATGTGCCAGGCACTGATGGAGTACTTGCCATGCAATCTTACCAAATGCTCACAGCTGCCCTCTGCCGCAGGGGATCAGGGTGGGGGCACCAGTGTTATCCCCGAGTAGGGCTAAGAGGTCTGAGGCAGAGGGAATTTAAGCCACTCACTCAGGGATCACAATTCAAATTCAAATCCTAGCTCCAGAGTCCACGTCTTCAATGCCTGGGCCACCCTGCTTGTGACCAGTGGCGATTCATAATCTTAACTAATTAGATGGAAACAGGAACTTGGAGCTGGAGATAATGAGATACGATAAGCCCTCACCTCTGACTTGGGAATCCCTAGTCCAGCGGATCTCAGACTTTAGTGCGACCAGGATCACCTGGCGGGCTTGATAACACACAACAGCTGGGCTGCATTCCCAGCCTTTGATTTAGTGGGCCTGGGTTGAGGCCCAAGGATTTGCCTTTCTAACAAGTTCCAGGTGATCCTGACTCTGCTGGCCCAGGGCCAGTCTTTGGGAACCTCTGCTCCTATGGAAGGATATGGACTTCCTGTGCTTGTGTGTGTGTGTGTTGGGGGGTGGGGGGGCTGGATTCAGCTAATTAATTCTGAATCTCAAAGGCAGGGCTCCTCAGTTGACATTTGGTCACAATAGCAACTACTGAGTAGCTGGGAACTGGAGGAGGCTGATGCTGAAGACAGTGAGAAGGGACGGTGTCCAGTGGAATTCAACCTGGAAGACTTCCTGAAGGAAGTACCAGTGGTGAGAAGAACTGGCCCCAGGATTACTGATTGGATACACAGTCCAGAATGGGAAGCTGTGCAGGACAGTGGTTAGAAGATAGATGAGCTCAAACTGCAGCTCTACTGCTGTGTTGTATGGACCTGACTCAAGGTCCTTAACTGTTCTAAGCCCTAGTTTCTGAATCCAAAAATGGAGCAGCTAACAACCAAATACTCAGCACTGTGAAATTCAACAACCGTAATGGCATCGGGGCTGTGTCTGTGCCAAGGATCCTCTGTCAAAGTCAGGGACTTCGCTGCCACGTGGGAGCTCGGAAGTTGAACTTGAGACCTTCGTCACCCTCCATCATTGAAAAGATCTCCCATCCCACTGGGTGCCCTTCAGTGTTTTAGGGCCCTTCCCCCAGTTCTGAGCTTTCTCTCTATCAGACCAGGCTCAGCGACCACTTTCCACACCCAGCTCGGAACTTTTCTCATTTACACAATCGGTAACAGGAAGGGAGGCGGCGGAGGAAGCAGGATACGTACCTGTCCCACCTGAGCCTGCACAGTACGTGCTCACCTGCTTTCAAATGTGTGCAGGCAGAGAGGACTGAAAGGTGACCTGTCGAAGGTCAGCTGAACTGAGGAGGCAAGTTCCCCAAGTGTGCGTGGTGGCCAGGTGGGAAGGTGGGGGGCAGAGGTACAGGGACAGAAAGAGCTGCATCCCTGTGGGTCCCCCACTGATGGGCTCCTAGGCTAATTTTATTTTTTGTCTTTCTGCTTCTATTTTCTATCATAAACCTGCATTTCTTTTATAATCAAGGAGGGAAAGTTGTTTTTTTAAACTCCATATCCTTCCAAAGTGTTCCTTGATCATAACCCACTCCACACCTCTGCCTCTTGTCTGCCTCTAGCCCATGAGGTTGCCTGTGTAGCCATGGTGGCTGCCTTCTCAGTGTCCTTGAGTAGCTGGCCTACGTGTGACCTTTGACCCTCCAGTAGGTGGAGCTGCCCCAAAGTGGGAGGAGCCATTTCCTCCAACAGAAGAGCAGGTGGGCCCCTTGCCTGTCATTCTCTATTCTGGGATCTATCCTCACCTGCAAAACTCACCAGAGGGTTCTTCAATAAGGGGGTGGTTCATGCCAAGAAGGCAAAGAAAGTGATCTGCAGGTGAGCAAAACCACACACATACAGACACCCCCTCCCACTCAGGCCCCCCATCTGCCTCTTCTTCCCTTCTAGATCCGGAGGAAAATGTCATCAGTTAGTGCCCTAGGATGAACTGGAAAGGCAAATTCCCAGTGTGCTTTGTGAGGGGTGAGTAGCCAGGGAGGGGGTGTCGGGAACAGCCAATCAGCGTCCATCTGGCTCTGAAAGCCACACTTATTTTCCTGGATGGGTCTGGGATCCCATTTCCCAGCGTGAGGAATCTCGCTGTCTCGGTGACACACACTTTCCCCAAGAATGCTTGACTTTTCAGCAAGGATTCTTGTCTCTTTGGCATTCCTGGAAACAGGACAAACATTAATGAGCTGGCTCTGCCCTGGGTCTGGAAACCCTCTAGAACTCACAGGGGGTAGGGAGGAGGGAGACGGGGGACAGGGTGTGGGCGTGTTCTTAACAGAAAGGGTGCAGGGCTGAAGTGCAGGATCCCAGGGGTCAAGCTACAGATGCACCAGAAGCTACCCATGTTCCCCAAATCGTAAGTCCCCTCCCACTCTGTGGCTAGACAGAGGTGGGGGGGGGGTAGGTGGGGATACTGAACAATGCTTGTGGGGTGACTTATAACACAGAAGTCAGGTGCCTGGTTGTTGAGTTCATCACAAAGGGAGATAGCTGCCATATAGCAAGGTGCGGCACAGAAAGCAGGGGTCTTGGAGTCAGGCACACGTTATCTGCAATAGCCTCTCGGCCTTTAACTAGCTAGTCAGTTGCCTAAACTCTCAGAACCTGTTTTCCTGTCTGTGAAATGGGATTAACACCCACTTTGCAGGTCTATGGTGAGAATGAGATGTGTTGGAGTGCACAAGTGCTTAGCCCAGTGCCTGACACATAGTAGGTCTTGGTAGATATAGTTTGTTGAGGTTGAAGACTAGGAATTAATAAAGTCATACATGTGGTGGGCCAGCCGCAGCAGGTCTGACAGCCTTGGGGGTTGCCAATGAGAAGACACAGCTCCCTGGCATAATGGCAGCTAAGCTTAAGCTCCCTCTTTTGCAGGCTCCTCGGGGCCTCTGAATGCTCTGGCAGGTTTGGGCCAGGCCACCCTACCCCCTGCCCCAGCCACAGACCCTCTGCAGCCTCAGCTGCTTAAATCCAAAGTCCGTGGGTTCCAGACACCAGAATGAAATGATGGAGCCTCTACGCGGGGTCTGGGTCTCTCAGTCGCCCCAGGGTCAAGTGGTCAGGAAGCACAACCGCCTCGGCAAGGATCAGATGAACCCCCACAGCCACACTGTCCAGAGAAGTCCATGAGTCTTCAGCCGGCCCGGAGAAGCAGGACCTGAGCTACTGCCACCCCCTCCCCCCCACTTCTTCCTCCCCTCACACACCCGTCCTGCCAAGAACTCCAGTAACCCGGCAAACACACCAGGCCCCAGGTGTTCTCAGTCTAACCGAGAAGGCAAAACACAGACAGAAAAGACTTAAGAATACAGAAAAACAAGGGGAAAGAATCGTTTTCTTTCTAAGGAACTCCTCTAGGCTGAGGGGCAGGGAGCTAAGGAGTCCACACCCCACGGGTTAATCCACCGCCTTTCAGAGCAGAGGGTGGTGATGGCGAGGCTGCCACTGAGTGTCACCCACAAGCTCTCCTCAGCAGTCCCCTCGGAGACCCCGTGGCCCGCCTGAAGGAGAATAGGCCCTTTGCCTGAAACAGTAAATTTACATAACCTCCCAGTCCCAGCGATGCTCAGCCGGCTCTGGTTACAACAACAAGGGCCGGGGAACTGGAGGGCCTGCCATGGCCAAGGCAGGGGGGAAACCAAACACAATCCACATGAGGTTTTCATTTTCTCAGCCACGTGAGAATGGCCCTGTAGATCCAGCTATAAATACCCGGCTGCCATTGCCACAAGATGGAAAAGCCTCTCTCTCTCTCTCTCTCTCTCTCTCTCTCTCTCTCTCTCTCTCTCTCACACACACACACACACTCATACAAACACACTCGCCAAGTCCCTTCAAACGGTTCATGGGCTTAAGAATGCAAATCAATGTTTCTAAGAATATCTATCTTAGAAGACACAGCGCTAGACTCCCCTGGCTAAGTGTCTGCACAGGAGCCTCCTCAGAGATGACAGGGCCTGGGAGAAGCTGTCCCACGGCCATCGCCAGGGCGGAATGCAGGGCTGTCCCCGCAATACCGAGGCCCAGTCAAAACCCACCCATGACCACACACAGGATGGAGGGGAGGGGCTCGGCCCACAGCAGGACAGCTTAGCACAGCATGGCCAATTTCCAGAGGGGGCACCCAGGAGGCTGGCTACAGAGAGCGGCATTAGCTGGCACAGACCTGCTGTGCTCTGTCCTCCTTTCTCCCTGTCTGGAATGCAGGCGAGAAGCTAGAGGTGATACAACCACCTTGTAACCGGAAGGCAATGAGCACAGTGACACAATTGTGTCTCATTTTCCGGGAGGCTGCATGGAGACAGGGGAGTCCGTGCCCCTGCAGGCACTGTGTGCAGGCCCACACTGGCCTGAGTCTACTAGGCTCGCAGTATAAGGAAAATGCAGGCCCTTGCTGATAGGGCCACACCGGTAGGGTTTCTGTACCGGACACTGAGCACAAATCCTGAGTGATATGTGCCTCAAAACACCAGTTCTGTGGGGTGTCCCAAGGAAAAAGCCCTCCGTAGATAAAGAGAAAGAATACTGGTTTAAACACTGGGAACCCGGATTTTCTGCAGAGCTCCTCAGAGCTAGCCAATGTCACCTCTGACATCAATCACAGCCTTCGCAGGATGGGAGATGCGCTCAGGTGAGCCATGGGGAGGTAATGAAGTGCAGCCAGGAGGAAAACTCTGGGCTCGGATCCTGACCTCAAACTGCCACCTGAGAGCACAGAGCTCAATCACTTTAAGGCAGATACATCCATTCTCAGGACAACAAAGCATTTAGGCAGGGGTGGGGAACCTCTGGCCCTCGGGCCACACAAGGCCCGAGAAATCATTTGGGCTAGACCTGCCAAGGCATTAGGGGTGAGCCAATTAGGTGTTGACCAAATATAGCAGGCTAATTTTTAAGTTGATCATTTTATTTGGCCCTCAAATGATGTTATAAATATCCAAATGGCCCTTGGCAGGAAAAAGGTTCCCCAACCCTGATTTAGAGCTAGTTAAACGGCCAATCCCCAAGCCTCATTCAAAACATTTTTCTTTTCAGAGCACAGAGCAAAGTACCTAACCCAAAGCAATGAGTGTCAGGTCCTTTCCCCCACTACACCCCTTCCTGGCTCACCCATCTCAGCCTCTCGGAGTCAACCAGTCCACAGACAGCCCCAACTGCTCAAAGCTATTGGAATCCAAGGGCCTCCCCATTAAGTCTGGTTTATCCAGTTGCATGACAAATGCATATAGAAATACACAAGGTGCTGACTATTCTCCGATGGCCCTTCTCCCTCCACGTCCTGCCCTGCTCACCACACCCCTACCCAGGGGAATGACTTCTCTGAAATGCATCCCCCAGGGTCCTGGGCTTCAGCTGTCCAGTGGGATTTGACCAGCGGGAAGCAATAGCGGGTGACTGGAGTGCGGAGGGCGAGGCCTCGGGTGTTTGTTCCTGTTCCCTCTGCCAACCTGGGCTCCCACTGGCCCAGAGCCCTGATGACACTCCCCCCACCCCACCCCACCCCACCCCACCAAGGGCAAGAGTATTAACAGCTTCTTGCTGTGGCTGGTCCCCGGGGGGCTCACATCTCCTCTAGTCCCTTATCTCTCTGCGAATAGTCCTCTCATTACATTCTTATCAGTTAAACCCTCTGGGAGTGCTAAGTGTCCGGGCCCAGAGCCTGGCCGTCACAGACTACAGGTATGTTCTCAGAGCAACCATGTGCCCGGGATTCCTGCGGCAAAGTCCCAATTTCATGTGACTTTCTTCCTTTTACTTTAGGTGAATTATAGGTCATAAATAAGCAGGAAGCAGAGAGGAAAGACCCCCCCCCCCCCAGCTTTAGTCCAGGGCAAACGCTCTGCTGGCCGGATAAGGGGCTCACGGTGCCGAACTGAGACTCATCAAGGGCTTGTGGGCTCGGTCAAGGACAGAGGCTGCACGTCAGAGGCCAGGGCCCCGTAGGCCCACCCAGTGTGTGTCCCTTGCTTTGGACTTGGGGCCAGATGCCCAGGGAGAGGGGGCTGTAATCGAGGACGGCACATTAAGGAGCGGAACCGACTGCATTTTAACAGGCGCCCAGAGAAGAAGTCAGCGTGGCTTCATTGTGCCGGGAAGGAAAGTGAGGCAGTTGCCAGGGAGGGGCTTCCCCACTCAGGGCCGCATGCCTGCGAGAGGCACAGGGAGGGGCTGTCCCAGCGAAAGTCAGAGGCACGGGACGGAGACCTCTGTGGGAGCCAGGCAGTGAGGACACAGAGGGAGAGTCTCCAGCCCGGGGCACTGAGAAAGACTCCAGACTGTTGGTCCCATGTCCTTATCAAAAGGACAGACGATAGCTGTGGTCACTCGCAAGAATGTGCCAGAGAGTTGCTGTTTAGCTCCTGTTACTCTGACCCTATTTTGCATCTCCATGGATATATCAAACCCACCAACCAGAAAAAAAAAAGGCAAGATTTTTAGTTCAAAAACAGTGATTACCAGGAGCACGCGGGGCCCCATGCCCACCTGGAGATGGTCACAGCACTAAAATGTCCCAGCTGGGCCTGGAGGAAAGGGGGCAGCAGCTTCTATTCACCCTCCAGCATGTCCATGTGCCAACGGACAGAGATGAATTGGGAGCCTGTGCCCATTTTATTGTTTATTTAATCTTATGTTTTGATTGACTGATCTTGAGAGAGAGAGAGGAAGGGAGGGAGAGGGAGAGAGGAGAAACATCGATGCGAGAATGAAACATTGGTTGGCTGCCTGCTGCATGCCCCCTACCCGGGATTCAGCCTGCAACCTGGGCATGTGCCCTTGACCAGAAATCGAACCGGCAACCTTTCACTGCATGGGACAACCTCAAACTACTGATGCACACCGGCCAGGGTTGTGCCCATTTAAAAAAAAATTAACTTTTTTAAAAACCAAAAATACTTTAACTAAAAATATAGATAATAAATAAACATTTGTATACCACTGAGTATAAGGAATAAAATATCCCAGATGTAGATGGGGCCCCTGTGTACCCTACCCTGGCCTTCCTCCTGCCTTCCCTAGTGGAAACTACCTCTCTGAATCTAGCATCACATATGTAAACGTTTGCAAATAATAAGGCATTCCTTTATATTATGTCAAACTTAATGACAATGGTATCCTTCTGCATTCTGCACCTTGCTTTCCCACTAAATAGTTTCTGAGATCATACCTCCCTAGCACCACGGAATTGTACAGAATTCCATTGTATGTAAATATCAAGTTATTTAACTAGTCTTTCGCTTGAGGATAGACAATTGCGTTGCTTTCTAGCTCTCAAGTCCCTCCTTATAGAATATTCATGCTATAATGAATATCCCGAACATATCTCCTCTTCGCATGTTTTCAAGTTTTTCTCTAGGAATGAAATTGCCGGGCTGTAGGGTGAGTGTGTCTCCGGTTTCACTAGACGGCAACAAATTGCCCTCCAAAGTGTCAAGCAGTTTAATTCCCACCATCAGTGCGTGGGAATTACGTCTGGCTCGACATCCAGCGCGATGAGTGTAATTTGGGGGCCAATCTGATCAAGTGAGTGTTAAATGATGTCTCCGTGTGATTTCAATTTATGGTATTTCCCTGTTTCCAAGTACGTTCGAACGTCTTTTCATGTGTTTATTATTCTATGGCATCATTTTACTGTTAGAACTACTCTTGCATGCTTTGAAAAACCAAAAGAATTTTCCTTTTAATTTCTAAAAGTTTGAACAAGTTGTGCATTTCATCACCTCTTCACTGGAAGAAGAGAGCGCGATGGAGGCAGAGGAGGTAGATTGACTTTGAGGGAGGGAGCTATGGAATGACCATCACATTAGAGGTGAGCCACGGGCAGAAACTCCCACAATCCCTGGGCAATGTGGCAGGCCCGTTTCTCTAGACTTTGTCAACACTGTTCAGGAAAAGTTCCAAATGTTTTCTTGGTGCCCTTCTCCTGTGAGCACAGAACCATGTGGATGTATGTCACAGAGGGACAGAAGGACCGCCTGGCCATCCCCTGCAGGAAGCGCCATGCACCTGCCCTCCCATCGTACCTGCTGAGTACATACCACGTTCCAGACACTCATCTAATAACCACAGAGACCCCAAGGGCAGTCTGTAATTTTCCGACATTTCCCAAGCTTTCTTAAACGGACTCCACAATTCTCAACTTCTAGCATCTCCATGGAATAATGTTCCTCACTTCTAGATCCGTCTTACTAGCTCCCGTCACTGGCACAAGGGATGGATGAACAGGCTCCGAAATGCGTGACAGCAGAGACCACATCTTATTCAACTGCCAAGTTCCAGGGAGCATTTGATGTATGCTTCTTTAGGGAAGGACTTCTTCTCATACGAAATCTTCTTTTCTGAGCTTGAAGGCAGAGTCATCGTAGAAATAAACAAATCCTTTTGCTCAGGGCATAAAAGACGCCTGAGGTAGAGCTGGGGACACTTCTTTTCCATGAAGCCTCCCCCGACTTCCCCAACTCAAAATCATCTTTCCTCTAACCTGCACTGCATCACACCACACAATAATTTTCCAATGGAAAGCACATTGTTTGGCAAATAATAATAATAATAACAGTAGTAGTAGTTAAGGTTTACTGAGTACCTACTACGTTCCAGACACTGTTCTAAGTACGTTGCAAGTATTAATGTTGTCCTCATTTGGGGGGAGGTACTGATACTGTCACCGCTTAGCAGATCAGAAAACTGGGCCTCAGAGGAGAAATGCTTGCACAAGGCTCCAATTCTAGCAAGTGGTGGGATCTGAATTTGCAGACCAGCAATGGGAGCCCAACATCTACGCCAGGAGGCCACGACATGCTCCAAAGCTACTGCTGGGCATGCACCAGCCCTTAAATGCTCCTGGCTGTTGTTCTGGTAAAAATGCAGCTGTGGGCTTAGTGAGAAATTAATCATCCTCTGCATCCATATCTTTGACACACTCCTATCAAATCTCTAAGGCCTAGGAGAATTTTCCGATTCCTTCTTTATTTATTAACTAGTGGCCCAGTGCACAAAATTCATGCACATTAAAAGGGGATTAATTAGAGGAAATATTTTAATATTACTATTTGCCCTTTCTCTATAATAGAAGTGTCAGAGATTAAAGAAAATTAGTAAAACGTATATGAAAATTTTCCTCCTGTCAGAGTCTGGGGTGCACCATGGAACCCAGAGTCAAGTCTTCAACCACCCATGTGCACCTCAAAATCGCTCAAGACCCAAACCTGGACGGCCCCCCTTCATTGGGCTAGATCCAGACCTGGCCAGTCCCACCCTGTCAAACCCTGCCAGGGTGGGGGGGGGGAGGGTGCAGCCTCAGGTCCACTGGGTGCCAGGGCAGGGCGGCATGGCCTGAGGTCCACCACCAAGGCCTGCTGGCTGGAGGGAGTGGCCTGTGACCCTCAGCCTGGTGCCGGGGCAGGGGGCACAGCCTGAGGTCCCCTGGCCTGGTGCTGGGGTGAGGAGCATGGCCTGAGGTCCCCTGGCCCAGCACCAGGACAGAGGGCACACCTTGAGGGCTCTCATCAAGTCCTGCTGGGTGGTAGGCACATCCTCAGGTCCCCTGGCCTGGCACCAGGGAAGAGGGTGCAGCCTGAGTTCCTCTGGCCTGGTTTCAGGGCGGGGGGAGCAGCCTGAGGTCTCCTGTCAAGCCCCATGCAGGAGGTGGGGGCACGCAGCCTCAGGTCCCTGCTGATTGCTCCTTAAGGCCCGTTATGGGAACTTAGCCTCAGCTGTTGGTGCAAATTGACCGGAGTGGCAGTCAATTTGCATATTCTCTCTTTATTATATAAGAGGATTAAAAACTCCCTGTCATGTGGGCTTGTCACGTGTGCACTGCAGGCCTCACTTGAAGAGACTGGAGACCCTGGAGGGGGTGGATTTTGCTCCCCAGGATTCATTCCCCAGGACCCGCTGGAGCCCCGCACACAGCGCCCTACACCAGTGCTCCTCAGACAGCTGTTGAGCCACCACAACCATTAGTGACTAAGAATAACGGGGCACTTCGCGGTGTAACGTGTACTTTTTCTACGCCCTGGGCAGAAATGGCATAGGAGTCAGATCCAGAGAGAGCAAAGAAAGAATCTAAACTAAGCTTGTTTTATGAAGAATGAATGAATGAATGAATGAATGAATATGAATGAGTACATGGGTAAATGACATATACAGTCCACAAGAATTCCCTGAGTGCTACCTCTGTGCCTGACACATGGACAGGTGCCATAAATGTCACAGGGACTAAGGCACAGCCCTAGCCTCCCAGGAGCTTCTGATCTGTTGGCACGAGCATCTCAATGGTAACTGGATCTGTCCAAGAAAGCTCCCCTTGTCAGAGTCACGTCTGAGCAGGGAACGGTGTGCAGAGGGTGAGAGGAAAGCCAGGCCCTGGTTGGCATGAACCAAGGAGACTAGACGTACATCGCACTTGGGCAGACTCCACACAGACGGGGTTCTGAGAGAGTTAAAAATGGCTGGGACAGCCCTGCTGAGCAGGAGGGCGCTGCCCACTCCGCCTTGCAGTGTGAGTGATATCCCAGTTCCCCTGGGGCGGTGTCTGCTGCCCAGTGTCCCGTCCAGCGAGTGCCCCTTTCACTCTTGAAGGAGTTCTGGTTTAGACAGTAAATTACATGGTCCCCCTTGCCTTCCAGGAAATGTATGACTTTCTCCAACAGCCTCAGGGCAGGAAAACAATTTGGCTTCTCAAGGTCATTGAGTTGCTCCTTTTTACAGAGCATCTCCTCACAGCTGCCATCCACAGCTGGCACGAGTTCTAGGGGAACAGCCCTCGCCCCCATGTCTATGTTTCTATGCAGTGTTAACATTGAAGCCAAAACCATTCGCCATCAGATCCCCAAATGCAGGAGCTATAGATTCAAGCATATCTGTCTATATTCTGACTCTGAAAGTGTCTTCCTGTGTGATCTTAGGCAAGTCACTCAACCTCTCTGAGCCTCAGTTGCCTCATCTGTGAGAGAGGATGGTAACACCCATCTCATCTCATGGGCTGGTTGTGAGGATTTAGCACAGCACCCGGTAGGCAGGGCACGCCTACCCCCAGCGGGCTTTCTAGAACATAGGAACTCTCTGATACGAAGAGCATGGGAATAGGAAGAGCTCAGGAATCCCAGGGTATTATTGGGCCTCAAGCCCTTGCACTACCAAGTTGGAATCGCTTCTTCATCTTTACAGAAGATGGAAAACATGCTACAACCACTTCATACAACTGGTTGGCGATACATACTTCCTACAGCAAACACACGCATCCCCTATGATCCAGCAGTCCCACGCCAGGAACGCACCCACATACCACATACCCATATGTTCACCCCAGAACAAGTGCACGAATGCTCAGGGCAAGGCTGTGCATAACTGTCCCCTTCCCACCCCCCAATGCCCAGCCACAGAAGGGTAAGTAAATCCTAGTCAGATCATGGAAACCTGCACCACCATGAGAATGAATGACCTATGCAATGCCATGATGCTGAACAAAAGAAACCAGACACAAATAGGCACCGGGTGCTTCCATGTATGTGAAGCTCAAGGACAGGAAAACTAATCCATGGAGTTGGGTTTCAAGATCATGGGAGGGTAGGAGGGCGGAAGGTGCAGGAGCGGCTTCTCTGGGCAGGGAACATGGGGGGGGGGAGCTTTGGAATGCTCTGTCTCTTGATCTGGATGCTGGGGACACAGCCATGTTCGGTTTGTTTAAACCCACTGATCCATATACGTATAAACGGTATTTTTCTGAATCACATTAAACTTCACTACAAAGTTAAAATAGAATGTTAAATGGAAAACATAGATTTTGGTAGAGAGTCGAGCAGACTAAGTAGGCAGTAGACACTTCGCAAGAAGCAGTGGGATGTTGGGTTTGATAAATGCTTGTTGAATCCCCGCTCTATGCCAGGCACTGAGCAGGATGCCGGCCAAACAGAGCGAATGAGACTTAGTCCCCATTCTCCATCGTCATCTCCATCCTCTCCATCATCTCCATCACCTTCACCAGCATCATTAACATTCCTTAGTGCTTACTATGTGCCAACCATGGTTTTAAGTACTTTCCCCCCCTTTTTTCTTCTTTTTATCAAACCATGCATCAACTCTGTCTTCATAACAACCCGTTTTACAGATGAGGAAACTGAGGCACAGAGACATGCAGTAACTCATGCAAGGTCACCCAGCCAGCAAGAAGTGGAGCCAGAATCTGGACCCAGGGCTGTGCTCTGAACCACAGACTGACACTCCGAAGTCTGGTCTGTTTATCAGCTCTGCCATCCCCGGCTTCTATAGCATCACCTCTGTTCAGGGCAAGAGTAAAGGGACATTATAACTGTGTCTCAGAAAGGCAGAGGCAGTTAGAGGGGGTTTCTAACTCTGCCTCTGGGCAGCTGTAAGCCCAATTGACAGCGATTTAA